>JANRGW010034699.1:3714-22917 GCA_024733675.1 Psilopsiagon aymara
TGGTTTAGTGGGAGGTGTCCCTGCCCATGTCAGGGGGGTTGGAACTGGATGATCTTAAGGTCCTTTCCAACCCTAACCCTATATGCGGTGAAGCACAATGCTCCCTGCTTTAACTCAGAGCTGCCTCTATTGCCACCGGGGGGTTGACTAACCCACAGTGAAATTAAAGATTCTTCACTGACATCAAGGGTCAGCTTTCTGACTGCCTTGTCAGCAATGCAAAACAGGCAGAGCATGGACCAATCTCTTATACCCCACCTATACTACTTGCACACACCAGCTATCACAACTTTTCCTGTTCAAAGTTATGTGACATGAGTATGCTGCACACCAGTCAGAAAGACTGAAAGGTATGTCATAAGCTGCTTCTTCAGTGAGCTATCTGACACCATGCTAGATGTGTTGTGACTTCTGTTAGCCTAAGAAATACACCACAGAGGAGTGCTATTCTTCTCTATGTTAAGCATCACTCACTCATTAATGTTCATTCATATATGGTGTTCTAAGCAATTCAGTAACATCAAATAATAATATTCTACAGCACCTTTCACCAATAAAACACAGAATTCAACAGTATAAATGGGAAAGCTCAGAGAGATTAAATTATATCTCCAAGATCATCCAGTGTAATAGCCAGGAACAAAACATATGTTTACTGGATAAATTCAGTCCCCAGTCCTCTGTTAGGCACACTCTTGCTCTGCTTCTGTTCATCTGTATTTTGATAACTTATTAGGGAAAAACCTCTCTTCCTAGTCATGGATCACAAACAGAAGCTTATGATTTCAACAGTTTTATACTCTCTTCTCCCACAGTAGTGGTATGGCTGGAATTCATGCAGAGAGGACATTGTAATCTCCCAGTTTCTGAAAAGAGTACAGTTACTTTCACAGATCTGGATCTCATGACACTGCGCCACTTATATACATCTGTATGGGGAATCACTTCTATTATGCCTCTTACCCTAAATCTTCAAAATATTTTTTCTTTTTTCTAACCAAACCCCAAGCTTTGTACAATAGGACATTCAGGGAGGACTCTCTTTTGCTACCATATATAAATCACCTCATCTCCCTAGTCTTAGCAGTGAAACAGGCATCTGTATGCAGACACTGAAGTCTTCAGCATAAGAATTGCCTTTGATGAAGTGAATTTTTTCACAATGAGTGTGGTGGAACAGGTTGCCCACAGAGGTGGCAGATGTCCCATTACTGGAAACATGCAAGGTCAGGCTGGATGGGGCTCTGAGCAATCTGATCTAGTTGAAGATGTCCCCGCTCACTGCAGACAGGTTGAACTAGATCACCTTTAAAGGTCATCTAAACCCACTAAACCCAAACTATTCCATGATTCTATGATTCTATGATTCTATTCTCTTCACCTGGCATGAGTTCACAAGCGACACCCAGGCACACTTCTGAATCTCACTTGCAATTTGTTTCCCATCACAGATATCAGGTCTACTATTAATAAGGCTTCCATTTAATAAATTTAATATAAAAAGAGATGCAAACCAAAATCTATAGCAGGTCAGCACCATGAATTTCGACAAATCTTTGTGCATATCTTCTACAAAGAACTGTTTCTCCTTCACCTTGCTAAGATTAATCAATCTTATTAATTAAGATAATTAATGTGCCTTTAATTATTTGCAGAGAGCTCAATCCTGGTTGTTACTTACGCAAACGGTCCTTTTTTATTTAGACAAGCCTTTGTTCAGGACTAGAGGTTACACAGATACAGATACTAATTTATAGACCTTGAGGAGAGACTTTACAGCTTTTGTTCCAATGGAACTTCTCTTAAAGTTCATGGGATGGCCAAGGCGAATAAAGATTTTCTTGATCTTTTTTGATCTGTGCACTCTAAACACGGACCCAAAACCATTCTAGCAAGTTTCCTCTTTGAGAGACCCCTATGCCCTTCAGTGAGGCTCTAAATAGAAGAGACTTACAGTTTTATTTCACTTGACTTATTTTTACACAAATCAGTATGTACTCCCCGGGCTGCTATAAATACATACAAAAAAACACTGCTTCCACTTCAGCTGTGGCAGACAGACTAATATCAGGCTGTTATCAGTACAATAAAATTACAAAACTATTCTGAGCCTGATACAAGATCCAACAGCACTTGTGTGCAGCACTTCCACTCACTTCAGTATGCTTTGTATCAAGATATAAGTCTATAGGGATACTGGTAATGTAAATGTCTGTATAATACAGTACTATTGCAGCAGACTTGTGTAAATGTGAGGTGTCTTCCTTGACTGAAAAATAATGCTAGTGAACTATTGCTTTTCTACTCTCTTGTATTCTTGTTTGAGGAAACAGTGAGTATTGTCTTACTGTAGTTTTGGTTTTCCCTTGTCTGTATTTGTTGTCATAACTTCTTTAAGCTCCTTCTGATAATGAGCTAGCACTGTGGTCATCAGAGGGCAGTTAAAGAAATAAAAAATACAGTGTCCATGGTTCTTTTTCTTAATGCATTTTTTTAAACTCCCCTACTACTGAAACAGTATACTTGCCATATTTGACCAAAAGTTTGATTAATCTGAGTAAGAACCAGAAGGTTTTTGCAATGATTTGAAAGTGGGGCATTTAGACCGACTGTCACATGTTTTAACTCTTCACCTCTCATTATAGTTGGCATTTTTTACATCATGCCTATCACCATGGCATCAAAGTACTTCAGGAATTTTGCATCGAATCATGTTTATTACTAGTACCCAAATGCTTTCAAATGAAACAAATTTATACCAATTCCTAATTTTACTCTGACACTGTGATAAGTGCAAAAGTGAGATGGTTTGTCCTGTATTCCATCACGCTTAACAAGTGAAAGAGTTTCAAAGGTACAATTTGCTTGGTGCATTTCTATGGCCGCATATATGTAGACTAATCCTCTCAGCACATAACAGTTCTTAATACCACAAATATGAGAATTAATAAAATAGAAAAGTATCTTGGCAGGTGTTATGAATGTATCCCTCCTGCTTTTATTAAGAAAATTGCCTAATCTGCAACATTTTCTCTCTCATTTCACAAATCTGTCACTGCTGGATACTCCGAGGAGAGGAAGCACAGCATTTTAATATTCCCCGAACCTGTATACAGCATTGGAATTAAACTGTTGTTGTTAAGAAAGCCTCCTCCATGAAACAACATTGCAGTGTATGCAGCATTGAACTACCAGAAAGGCTGGTAAACAACAAAAATGTACAGTGAATTGAAATAGAAGAGGAATATTTAAAGACCTCCTCTCCCCCACTTTCCCTGTCTAAATATAGCTTCCATTTAAAAATGGCTTTGAAAGGAACTGGCTGTGCTTGGACATTTCTCCTTGCAATACTGCCCAGGATCCTGGGATCTTTAACGCAATATGTTCTGTCAGTACTACAAAAATTTACAGATGTGCAGACAGACTTCTTGCTATTTATAGATGCCTCTTCTGCAAGCAGTACTCTCTGGGGTTGTAAAGCAGTATCAGGCATGTTCTTTGATTTGTGCTTATATTGCATTCATTTGAGAAAATTCTGCTCGTGAATTCTGGCATGGTGAAAGAAGCGTATTTATTAAAAGTCAAATGGAGAGAGCACTATTGTTAGGAGAAATGTGGAATTCATGGGGGATCAGGACACTTACTGGGAGGACTACCTGGAGGGAGTCATTTGGCAGAGACACTTGAAGAATAAAGGAAGGAATAGCGATGTGCTCACACTGAAGTCATGCGTTTATCCTGCAGGGCAACTGGGGAGAAGGGTCAGTGACACCCATGCATGTAAGGGCAAAGCTGTTGCTGGCCAGGATGCAGTGTCCTTGGGGTCCGTCCACGGCTGTGCTGCGTATCGCTTAACTATGTGTTAAGTGTTCAGTCAGTGTGCTAGCCACAGTGTATTAATAGAAACGGGGAGTTTGGCACACACTTTCGCCCGTCTCCTCACATGCTCCCAGGAAAGCTTGTACTGCATCCTGCATCCCCCTGCTTTTCCAGACCCGAGACTTCGCACACTGCTTAAGTCTCTGTGAGGTCAAGACAGCACTAGACAAGTAAGCTAGGGCTGCTCAACCCCGATATAGAGAAAACCAAAGGTAACGAGGACGGGGAGGGACGGGGGCAGAGGGAGGGAAGTGGGGCGGTTTTCTTGCAGAAAACCTGAGAACTCGCAGGCACGAAGGCAATGCAAAGCTGTTCCCAGCACTGCACAGGCCAGCAGGGCTCAAATGGGAACGCTCGCTCCTCCTGCCCTCCGCCCCCACCTCGGGCAGCTCTGCTTGGTAATACCCAGGATGCTACAGATACACGGGTACTCCTCAAGTCCCCCTAACAATCCTAGCAGAGACTCCAGGCGCTCAGAGCTGCCGAAAGCGGGGACGCCTTCCGTGACCCTTCCAACCTCCTCAAACGCACATCACCCTCACCCATTCCGGCAGCCGCAAACACCCTCCTCTCCTCTCCTCTCCTCTCCTCTCCTCCCCTCCCCTCCCCGTCCCCCGCTCGGAGCCTCGCCTCCTCTCTGCCCACCCAACTTAGGGAAGCCAGCCGTAAAGCGGCGGCTTCCGGGAAGCAGCCCGGGGGACGGCGGCGTTCTGCGGGGTGCAAAGTTCTCTGCCAGGGGGGACAAGGGGGGACACACCACACGCATACGGGAAATCACAGCGGCAGCGGAGGCAGAGGGTAGCCGAAGGAACCGGGAAAGTTGTTCTGCACTTACTGTTGCTCCTGCTAAGGAATCTGTGCTTGGGGCTGGGGGAGCTCGGGCGCCGGGCTTTGCCTCGCATCCTTACCTCGGTGCTGTCGGCAGCGTTCTCCGCCATTTTCCTCCTCAGGAGCAGGCAGCGGGAGGAGTGTTTCATTCCCATAAGAGCTAGCCAAGGGGTTGGGGCTTCGGGGCTGGTGTTTTGATTTGTGTTTGCAGAGATCCCCAAACACTGGTGTGCGCCAAAGGAGAGGGAGGACACACACCAATAAATAAATAAATAAATGAAACCCAAACCTAAAAAAAGGAAAAAAAAAAAAAAAAAAAGGAAAACGGCAATAAATCAGTCCTTTCCTCGTCGTCCACGGGAACGTCTGCCTCCTCTCAGCATCAGGAGCTCCTTGGGCACTTACAAGTCCTCCTTTTTCTCCCCTCTCCACCTCCAGCGAGCTCTTGGGATGGGCAGAGAGAGGCGGCACACACTCTTAAGGTTAAACTAAAAGGCTGTCGGGCTGTGAGTCCTCCCCTTCAGAGAAAGCAGTCAGACTAAACAGGAGAGAGACACCAAACTTGGGCGTGCAGCAACCAGCTGGGCATCTTCGTGTCCTGTGGCTACTCTTCCAGAAGCAGAGGGAGCCAGAGACAAAGCAACAGGACAAGGAAATCATAGCCCTTTATTTTCCTTCTTTGGGCTTTTTTCTTTCTTGCTAGGTCCCAGGAAACTTCCTTTAAAGGTGGCCACCGAATTTGCCACCCTCTTTCTATGAATGTCTTCTGAAATAGTAATCCCTCCTCCGTCTCCTCCCCCTCTTTTTTTTTTTTTTTTCCGTGTTATTCCTTCTTCTGCTCCTTCCCTCCTCCATTCCCACTCCCTACCCCTGCTGCTCTCGGGCTGAGCTTGGTGCCCTTCTCTGGGAATTGCATTCATGTCTCTTTCATAGAGAAAAGCCATCGTCTCAAGCTCCCCGCACCCGTCGCCTCGCACACACAAGCACGCATTCAACATGTACACACGCATGTCTCCCTCTCACACAGGCATGCATAATTCTGTTTTAGTTCCCCATTCCTCCTCTTGTTTTGAATCAGCAACACCTTTCTTTGCAAGGACTCTCAGTAAGGCTCTCAGAGAGCAACTGTGCCAGCTTCTTTTAAATTGCAAACCTGCTTTCTTAATATATCTTCTCATGTATGTGCTCCTAGCTCCTGTTTTACTTGAAGTAAAATCCACACTCCATCAGATCGCCGTGAACTGTAGCAGCATAGTTCTGGTCCAGCTGCAGCTCCCACTGAAAAGGTGGGGGAGGAGGGGGAAGGGGCAGATGGAGAGGTCTTGCTGAGGCTTGAAGGTGTTTTGAACTCCTTTTTAACCTTTTCCTAATGACATCATCCTCCGTGGGAGTGCATTGCCACCTTCCCCACACGTTAATCTTGCTTTCACTCCTCCATGCACTCTCTAGTTCTGAGTTGTCAGCTGGGAGGATGAGGTTTGCCTCACTCGCGTTGCTGTGGGTAAGGGCGGGCGAGGGGGTGTATTACATAATTAATCCTTCCAGCAGGATTAATCTGCAGCTCCATCTCCAGCCCACTGTTCTCACGTTTCTGTTTTGGTTTTTATACAGAGAAAGTGAGAAAATAATGCTGGTGTGGGGGTGTGCTGCTCGAAGGATTTCGAGGACCATAACACGATTGCTGCTTTCTGAACAACTTGAAATAGTTTCCTTCGGGGCTGCCAATGGAGACCTGAAGAAGAGGTTTGAAAGATGACTTTTGATGTGTATTTTAAGCACACAGTCAGCTCAGATCCTGCATCAGTAATAGATTATGATAGATCTGGCAGTTTTAATTTTTGTCCCTTGCAGCCTCTTTTAATGTCTTTAATTTAGAGTTTCTTCTCAGATGACCTCTGGAATACTGACATACAATGAAGTACTGCTAAAACAAGAGGAGGTCCCATGGCACACAGGAGGCCGAAATATTCCTGGGGGTGGGGGAATGAAGTTAGGGAATGTGAATTAAAGAGCAGAGAGGAAAATTTTTCTCCTACACAACAGGGATGAGGAGGTGGCATCAAGAAAATGAAATGAGAAAATTTGCTCCCTTTTACTTGAACGACCCTCACAAATTCCTGTTCAGACAGTAATCAGTAGGTGTGCAAGGGATTTGTAATAAATCACATAGAGGTAAGCAACTCAGGGAAGCAGAAGGTGTGTAGTATGCTGAAATGTCAAGTGGTGATGAGAGTATGCCATGTAGGGCACAATAGTACCATATAAAAATACTTCTCAGTGTGAGGGTATGTTGTAGACACACATGCCATGCAGCTTGATAGCGGACATCTGAGATACTTTGCAGAGCTACTCAATCATTCAGTTTTTCATGAGCCTCTGATTTCCAGCTACTCCTCTCAGCTCACGTTTATTCTAACACCTCAGGTCCTTTTATTAGCTCCACACTACTCAGCCACACCTCTTTTGTTGATAAAGTAGAATTTCATTTCATGCCTTCTAGGCATGAGGCTCAGATCATGACAGAAGTGGAGGCAGGTGCTCTGTTCTTTGGCACGTTCTTAGAGCTCTTGAAGGTCTTAAAACTCTTCAAACATGAAAACCCTTCCAGCCACTGCTGGTAAGAGCTATTTTACAGTATTCCGAAGTGACCTTCACAGTCTTTGGCTACGGAACTCTTAAGTACTTTGATTTCCAGGTGGAAGGATAAGGGTGGAAAAAAAATAATCTGCAAATTAAAAATTTCATGTCTCTGCAGTCTTTGTCACAATGTTTTTCTCTGCTTTGTCATGAGTGTCTGGTGGTTAGTGAGTGCATGAAGTTCTAGTCAGCACGCATTTGGGCTAACCTACATAGTTTTACTGTGTCTTCTCTATTTTCAAGCAATACACACGGCTAAACTTAGCCTAATTAAGTATTTTAAAATAAACCAGTGTTCTATATAGAGAAAAATAATTATATTTCCCAAAACTACTCCAGGACATATTTTCCACTTTTCTCTGACAGCTGGGTCTGTATTTCTGGTACAGCTCAATCACTCTTTAGTCAGCTAAATGAGGCATCTGATTTTCAAAAGCACTCAGCAACTGGCAAAACTGGCAGGCAGAGATTTAGTATATCCTTCCTTCTTCTGCTTCAGATGCTGCATGACTTGCCCTTGCCCCCATTATTGTCCTCCTTCACCTCTTTGTCAACACAGATGATGCCTGACTGCTCATCCTTGAGTGTGGTGCTGATGCTTTACAGATATCAGGAAAACCTTCCAGTCTCTTGGTTTCCAGCGTAAGGACAAATGTTTCAGTCCTGAGTTCCTTTGGAAATCTGCCAGATGGTTGATGTCCTCACTACTGCTTTCCTGTTCTGTGTGTGAGTGAGGAAGCTGTTTTGAAAACACGCACCATTTGCTCTGCTCTGGTCTATTCCAAAGGGAAAATTTATGATTTTTTTTCATCGGTCAGGGTAGAAGTTACTCCTTGGCAGAATCAATTAGCAATACCAGTTAAGAAGCTGAAAGCAGTGTGTTTACACATACAGATGTCTGTGTGCAGATACAGATACTTGGCTAGTTCCTCAGTTTGAATATAGGCCTCAGTGCAAGTTCCTGTTGATACTGAAATTCACAGGAACACCGAACTTGAGGAATATGAGCTTTCATACCATTTAGGTGACAAATTCTGCCCTCAGACATATGAATACAAATCCTGCTGACATAGCTGGTTACCTAAGAGTGATAGTTGGCCATTGGAACTGAGCTTGGGAACATATTTCTGATGCCCTGTTTTGTAAGATCTCAAGAAAAAAAGAGTACCATCATGAAGAAAATATCATGGTAGTAAAAGTGCATTTGTAACAAAGCCAGGAGAGTTCAAAAGTATCTTCTGCATTTAAATGTATCATGTATAAGTATATGGGAAGGTCACAAAGTATTAGAAATGGAGTGGTGCTGAAGAGAAAACAGAAAGGGAAACATTTATTAATTCAGATTTCCAGTAATAGCCGCTGTGGTTGATGCTGCTTTGCTGTTTGCTGAGTGGCAATAATACTGTGCTAGCCCTGAGAAGATTCAGATTTATTGCCAGCTTTGTCATTAGCTTGGATGAAATCCAAATGTCTGCATCTGAGGTGGGATAATCCTGTGCATCAATACAGACTGAGAAATTGCGTAGCAGTCCTGATGGAGAGCATCTGGGGGTTATGGGGTGGGTGTGTAGCTAGGTTGAATATGACTCATCATGCTTTCTCACTGCATAAAAGGCAAACTGTATCATTATCTACATTAAATGGCAAGTGGCCAAAAGCACTGGCTAGGGAAGTGTGATTCTATTTGGCACCGGTGAGACTGCGCCTTTGATTCTGTGTCCAGTGCTGGCTCCCCTGATTCAAGAAGGAGGTAGGTATGTTGGAGATAGTTCAGCGAAAGACTGCTACTTTTAGGGACAATAACTTACAGGAGAGTTGGGCTTGTTGAGTTTAGTGAAAAAGAGATCAAGGGGCATCTAGTAGTGGCTTATGACTAGCTTTAAGGTTTATAATGTAACATTGGTCAAACTCCTCTTGGTTCAGTGAGATGACAAGAAAAAGGGAACAGCTGCAGGTTGTGGCTTGCGAAGTTCAAGGTTCAGTATTCACAAAAGAACTGCCCCTCCATGTAAAAAGGCCTTACCTTCCTTTGCACATCAGTACCTGAGGATAATATCAGTGAAATACCGGATCTGCTAGAGATAAAGCTAAAGACATACATAAACAGGAGAGCATCTTTTTTCCTCCGATAAATACTTTATTATCAAAATTATTTTGGAGGAAGAAGATGAAATGAAATTGCTTCTGTGATGATTCCAGCTGAAGTAGGCAAAATTGCTTCAAACATTGACAATTTGGCATCATTTCAAGTAGAAGGCAATAGCAGTGTTCCAGTCGAACAACAGACAGGAAATAGAAGGATGAACAAGAAGAATGAAAGAAAATATGAATAAGGAAGGAGGTCATCTGGAGGACTGGCAGAAGAGGACTGGCAGAGAGCAGAGAAGGCAAAAATATGTGTAGAAGAGTTCTGCATAGGGAAGCACAGGGTACACATGGTAGGGTAAGAAAAGCAGCGATGAAATGCTGAAGGCAGGAAAAGGTAAAATAGAATAGCACTTTGTGTCACAGATAATATTCATGTAGCCTGGGTCAAAATTAAACTGTTACATTTACTACAGTGGAATGTTCTGTCATATAAAACAGAGTCCTTGTATTGGGTCTCCCAATCCCTCCTGACACCCTTATTTTTATAGTTTGGCTGTATCTTTGCCAGGCACTTATTCACAGGTCATAAGGAAGATTAAACCAGGAAATTTTACTTTTCTTAATACCCCTCATCTTGAGGAAAGGAAGAAGCCAGGTCATAACCAGCCCTTTTGTTTGACCTCAGACTTCAGCAGAAATACGGGGTGTCAGGTGCCTTTCTTCTTTGTTATTTGTTTAAAAAAGTGAGGAAGGTCTTGACACAAAGACTGGGAACAATCATTGGGCTATAAATCCCCTTCCTATCTGGATGAGAAAATACTGTAGCTAAAGTCTACTCCTGCTCCAAAATCCCCACCAAATTTTATTTGTTAGCTGATCAAAGGAACACATGGGGCAGGATCCTTTCATAGTATTACTTTGCATTGTTCTTGAAGTCGGTAGGACTATATGAATTGACAACAGCTGCGATTTTTGCCCCTGAAATGAAGAAACTGGCTTCACTTAACTGATGAGCCAAGACTAACTAGTTCTCATTTTTTCCTTGTTTTTCTTTTCTTCTGCAGTCTTGAGAAACTCTCTTGTTTTAATTGATGTTAGTTCTTCACCTGAAGGTAAGATCATTGGTCAGAAAGTCACAGCAATTTCCTTTGCCTCAAAACATACATTATGTTTGGCAGTGTCTTGGATCTCTTCACGTGTCTTCTATCCCTCTATGTCTCTCAAAAATGCCAGTAGTTCAAATATAGCTCTTATTTCCTGCAAGTTGCCCATGTTAATTCTGAAGATTCTGAAGTGAATTCTAATTGAGACTGGGAATTTCTGTAATTTATGTTGTTTCTTTCTGGTCCTTTAGCTTTCCTCTTTAACAATTTTTTTCCCCCCATGTATCATCTTATCCTTCTTCATTAATGCATTCCAGGGCATTACTGCAGTTCTCAATCATTGATGCTGGGTTTGGTCTGAGATATTCACTGACACAAGCACAAGAATGTATGTCCAGGGCTCAGATAATTCAGTGTTAAGTTATAGAAACCACCTTATGAACTGAACTCTTAGCTATGTTTACAGATAATGAAACACCAGAGAACTGTCTTGTCCCTTACAGATTCATCACCAGAATTTTTCTATTTTTCTAAGGTTGTAGACTTCATTTTATTTAACAACAGAAACTATTTGCAGTAAAAAACCTGAAAACTTAATCTGAATATAACCAAAATGTTCCTTACTTTTTTTATTTTTTTTATTTTTTTTTGTTTTCCTCAGTGTGAGTGTTAAACTCTGAAAAAGTTGTAACTGGGTCAGCTGGAAGAAAGTCCTGTTGTGACAACTTCTATAATTCCATCAAACTGGGTCTTCAGTCCTCTACGGATTAGAGGAGCTAAGCAGGCTATTGAGAATTGATATTACGCCAATGACAGAGATAAATGGGCATAATATGATGTTAGATGTGATAATATGATATTAGATGCCCACCTGCGTAAGTGATAATACAATTCCCACCTAACTTTCTGAATGATTACAAATCACATGCGCTCAGAACAGACAACAAAATACCTCTCAAGTTTGATAGCAGTCATGTTCAAATTAGGAGGAGCCTAAGAAATATTATGTCATATATTTTCCATATAGCATAAACAACACATAAGTACACTGGAGTGAGTCCACTGAAGTGCCACAAAAATTATTAAGCAACTGGAGAGCTCTCTCATATGAAAATAGACTGAGAGCTTCTGATGAGGGAGGGGATAAAGGAGATGAAGCCAGACTCTTCTCAGTGGTAGCCTGCAAAGGGACAAGAGGAAATAGATACAACTTGAAATAAAGGACAGAAAAACATAAGAAAAAATATTTTTTTACTGCAAGGTTGACCAAAGATGTTTTGGAGTCTTCTTCCTTAGATATATTCAAAACATGACTATAAATGGCCCCAAACAAGTTGCTCTATTTGACAATCCTGTGAGTGCATGTGTAGACTAAGTGATTTCTAGAGGTCTTTTCCAACCTCAATGATTCCCATGCGAGTGGGCCAGTGCACACCTCATGAAGGTTCACGTGGGCCTCAACATGGCCGAGTACAAGGTCCTGCACCTGGGTCAGGGCAATCCCAAGCACAAATACAGCGTGGGCAGAAAATGGATTGAGAGAAACCCTGAGAAGAAGGACGTGGGGCTGTTGGTTGTTGAGAAGCTCAACACGACCCAGCAATATGTGCTTACAGCCCACAAAGCTAACCATATGATGGAGAGGAACTTTTTTTATAGAGGCCTGTAGGGATAGACAGGGAGAGTGGCTTTAAACTGAAAGAAGGTAGATTCAGATTTTGTATCATGAAAAATTTCTTCACTATGATGGTGGAGCAACCCTGCTTGCCCAGAGAAGTTGTGGCTGCCCCATCCCCTGAAGTCTTCAAGGCCAGGTTGTATAAGGCTTTTAGCAACCTGGTCTAGTGGAAGATGTCCCTTTGTGTGGTAGGGGGGTTGGATGATTGTCCCAGTCCAGGAGGACCCTAGCTGGGTAGATTTGTTGTTATACCCAGAGTGAGATTAAGACACAAACATGGTCAAATGCCACTAATGAAAGAGATTTATTGCTTACTTATCTAAACAAAGCAGATATTTACTATGGTAAGAAAACAGCAATAGGAAAGGAAGAGAAAATGGAAAAGAAGGGAACCTAGCAAGCAGTCAGGGTAGAGTAGCAGCCAGGGACCCAGTGGTGTCCCACTGGTCCATAGTCTCCGTGTACTTCGGTGGTGCGGGTCCCACTTGTCATTTGATCACACAGTCTTTTATAGGGTCTTACTTCAGTCGCGTGCATGCTCTCAGTCCTGGCATGCTGGTCCTGAGGCGTGCACGCAGGGTGCACACGACCACTGCGTGATCATTTGCTGTGGACTGCGACACACCTCAGGAGGTTGGGGGTTGGCCGTATCCAGGCACATCCTCCACAGCAGTGTGACTGCCATGACCTGGGTCGAGACTGGTTTTGGGTTTGGTTGCTTGTTTCTTGCCTGTTCACAGCAACTGAGCTTGCCTAAACTGTAAATCTTGCCACGAGCTCACCAGGATTGCAAACAAGCTTTGAGGCAGTCAGCTTAAAATATGGTCTTCCACAATGATTTAGATGGTCTTTAAGTTCCCTTCCAACCCAAACTATTCTATGTTTCAGTGATTCTGTGTGATTCTATAAGAGCTATGAAAATCACTTTGATGGCTCTGTCAGGTCTGGCAATTAGCTGTCTTCTTTCTTTCCCTTCTGTACTACTCCTGAAGCCTTGAAAAGAGAAGATAATATATGTATACTATTGTACCAAGGGGATTCAATAAGTGCAGCCAATAATTTCACAGAAAATAATATGCTGAGAGAAGTGACTGTTGTTTGCATTCCATTCTTGAATGCTCAGAGGATAGAAAGCGTGTAATTTTGTTTGAAGAACTATACCTCGTTATAATGCCATTCCCCATAAACTATTGATTGTTTGAGAGTATTGCAGCTTACCAGAAAGAAAGTGAAGTAATATTCACACTATCATGAACCCATCTTTACTGAAGTGAAATGCAGATCACCAGCTTCCACTTAATCTTGTCACTTTCTGCTCGTATGTGATACCTTTTAAGAAACCAATTTCTGAGAAAAATTCTACCTTCTGCCTTACATTGTTTGATGGAATCTAAGATGGAGTTTCTATATTTAAATAAAAGACCCATTTCTGTTTCATCTGCCCTGCTTTTTGCTCCTGATGGATTGTATAGCATGCTTAGCAAGCCTGAGGTGAAAATAGGGTAAGTAAAAATGTCCCCATTCATTCAAACAAGATACATTATTGCTTTGTAAGGATCAAATCTTAATTGTTTTGTTTTTCTTCTTAGGCTACAGTCCATGCTTAAACTTTTAAGTAGTTGTGTGGTTTAACCCCAGCAGGTAACTCAGCACCACACAGCTTTTTGCTCACTCCTGCATGGTGGGATGGGGGAGGGAATCAAAAGACTAAAAAGTGAGAAAACTCGTGGGTTGAGATAATGACACTTGAATAGGTAAAGCAAAAGCCATGCATGCAAGCAAAGCAAAACAAGGAATCGATTCACCCCTTCCCATTGGCAGGCAGGTGTTCAGCCTCCTGGAAAGCAGAGTTTCATTATGTGTGACATCATGTGTGACAGTTACTTGGGAAGACAAAATGCCATCTCTCTGAGCGTTGCCACCCTTGCTTCTTCACCCAGCTTTATATGCTGAGCAGGACATCAGATGGTATGGAATATCCCTTGAGTCTGTTTGGGTCAGCTGTCCCAACTGTGTCCCCTCCCCAATTCCTGTGTGCCCCCAGCCTGTGCACTGGTGGGGAGGTGTGAGATGCAGAAAAGGCCTCATTGCTGTGTAAGCACTGCTCAGCAATGACTAAAACATCCCTGAATTATCAACACTGTTTTCAGTACAAGTCCAAAACATAGCCCATACCAGCCACTATGGAAAATTAACTCTACCCCAGCCAGGAATTCAACTAGACCACAGATGAAATTGCAACAATAGAGGTTACTCCTCTTTTCTTTCTTTGCCCAATGGCAGGCACTGTGTTGTCTTTTCTTTTTTCTTTTTCTGTTTTGTTTTTTGTTTTGTTTTTTTTTTTTTTTGGGGGGGGGTTCCTCTCTCACTTTTGTTGAGGGATGTACTATTGATTTCTTGCTAGCTTGAAAAATGCTAGAGGCAATTATTTGCCTTCTTCAGTGACATGCATAAGGTTTTGGGAGAGCTCTTGTAAAGCATTTTGACTGCAAGATACATGAAAATCGCTTTGATCACTCTGTCAGGTCTGGCAAATAGCCATATGTCTTCTTGCTTTATCTTCCGTAACTGTCTTATACAGTAAGTCAAGCTGCTTTGTGTCTCCCTTTTTCTCGCTGTGAACAATTTTCTTCAAACACATGCACAAGTGTTCAGCTGTCACTGCTGACAAGCAGCTAACTGTAACTATGATAGTGGGTTAGTATCTCTTTTCTTCTCAGTTTGGTATTTTCCTTCCTTTTCCATTAAGGAAAATTGCCAAAATGCTGCTGCCTCCCTCTACAACATGAAAAATAAAGTCTGATCAGTACTGCATGTATTTAATGAGCTGAGAGCAACACGTCTTATTTTCCAGAACCAGTCCTAGAACTTAGCAAAAGTGAGGTCATACTTCTTTATAATGTTGCCTGATGATGGTCCTCAACAAATTAAATAGAATCAGGCTTTGGCCAGGTTATAGAGTAGAGTCTATAGAGTCTATTCCGAGGTACTTAAGATGATTATTTTTCTGGCTGCTATCAGAACTAAGCCTCCTGGGTTATTGATGTGCTTGTGGACTTAGGAAGGATCTAGAGGTTCTGCTAGTTCATATGTGGTCCCTGCCAGAGAGAAGATGGACTTGCTAATATTAAACTCTGCATAATTCAAGGATAATTGTGTGATCCAGGTGTTAATGGTGCCTGTCTTCTCTCTTTCTTTACACTAAATAAAGCAGAAGATGGTGGAAGCAAAGAGCCAAAATTGAGAAGTACATGGAATTTGTACATGGTATACTTGTATTTTCTTTCAGGAAAAAAATAATTACATGAGCAGTGTGTAATGGTTTTGCTTGTAGTGTTCAGAAACTGGCTTGATGCAATAAAAACTCTGGAAATACAGTGTATTTGATATAATTTGTTGAAGTAAGATGAGTAAAGCAGAATTATGCATAGTTTGGATCAGACAGTGAAAGCTTGCTTCTGAGATGGGAAAGGGAGCGGGAGCAAGAGCACATATAGTACTACCAAAGGCAAGGCAAAGTTTCCTTATGGAAAGAGGTTCTAATACTAGCAATTTTTTGTTACAGACAAGGCCTAGAGAAGGCACATCAAGCTCAGAGCGCCATTGTTCTAGGTATTGTCTTTCAAATGCTGCTTTGGTATTTTGCCACTAAGTAGGTAAGAGCAGAGCATTATTTTTCTTAAATATTGTAATAATATTAGAATATATATATATTTACAATATTTCTGATTCTTCCTTTGCACTTGTGCCACGGAGCTCAAGTGAATTGCATGTGACATACAACAAATTCCATGAGGAATAGACCATAACTGATTTTCAGGTCTATTTCAGTATTTGACAGGATCTTCCTGTCCATAAAACTAGGAATTGGCATGCTGGAAAAACTTGAAACAAAATTCAAGCTACTACATCAAAACAGTGCATAATTAAAAATGAAAGATTTGCAGAAAAAGTGGTGCAGAATTAGAACTCTCCTAGCAACTAAGCTAATTTGTGCAAATCATTCTTTTTCATTAGGAACACTAGTTAGTACAGTGTGGATACAGGAAGAATAGAATGGGTGGGTTTAACAAGAAGGGTAAACCACTGTAACTCCAACTGAAAATGCTGTTATCTCTACTGAAATCTTGGGACCTGCAAAGGACCTGCTTGGCACCTCTTAATGATAAAAAAAAACCCCAACAAGTAAGTAGCATATTCTCTCCCTTGCACCTAGTATGTTCTGGAAATACATAAAAATGATGATGTATAAGTAGTAAATCCATGTGTGTAACAGCTTCCAAAGAACTCACTAAGGAGGAGAAAGAAAACCTACCACAACCCAAAATGCAGGGGATTTATGTTACAAGTAAATTTAAGGCACATTTTTAAAAATGCAATATAAAAGGTCAATTTATTATGGAAGAGTATAAGCAAAGGAGGAATTTGAGGCATCCTGGTCTCAAAACTAATACACTGTTCTGTGTCATTTGCTGACAGAATAAATAAAAAACCCAAACCCAATCACCTTAAGCCACAATGAATCCTGTAATGGTCCCTGCAAACTGTGGTGAAACAGAAGTGCAAACCTTGAACAATTTTCATGGAAAAGCTTATTGAAGCTCATCTACCACCTATGGGTGAAATACACATGGTTTGATGCATTAGATTTTCATGTTTATTCTGCCCTAATTTAGTAGGTGATTTTATCTGTCTTCCAGTTTTGTAATCTATAATATTAATATCTAACTATTCTACTATTCTGTGATTCTACATGAGAGGCAGAAAAGTGGCTTTAGGAGTCCCCACTCAAGTGTTGGATAGTTGGAAAAAATCTGTGGGATATTTCTCCAAGCGGTTGGATGGTGGCTTGCGTGATTGAGAGCTGTTGTTGCAGCAGTAATTTTGATTGGAGATGCCAGGAAACTGACTCTGGGACAACATGTAACTGTGTTCATACCTGTCTTGGGTTCAGCTGAAACAGTTGATTTTCTCCTTCTAAGTAGCTGGTGCACTGCTGTGTTTTCAACTTTAGTCTGAGATCAATGCTGATAAAACACTGATATTTTTAGTTGCTGCTAAGTAATGCTTACTCCAGTCAAGGACTTTTCGGTCTCATGCTCTGCCAGTGCGGAGGCAGAGACAGGGCGCCTGACCCAAACTAGCTAAAGGGGTATTCCATACCACAGCACATCATGCCCAGTGTATAAACTGGGGGAATTACCTGGAAGACCCAGATTGCTGCTCAGGTCAGGCTGGGTATCGGTCAGAAGATGGTGAGCAATTATATTGTGCATCACTTGTGTTTACTGGTTGTGGGTTGTTTTTTTTTTCTTTTTAGTTTTATATTCTCTCCCCTTGTTATTTCCCTTATCATTATTGTTACTGGTGGCAGAAGTAGTAGTTTTGTATTATCCTTCAGCTATTGGACTGATCTTCTCTCAACCTGTTTACATTATTTTGATTCTCCTCCCCATCCCACCAAGAACAGGGGGGAAGAAGAGGTGAAGTGAGGTGGCTGTGTGGTTCTGAGTTACCAGCTGGGTTTAAATCACAACAGCCCTTTTTGGCATCCAACGTGGGGCACAAAGGGTTGAGATAACGACAGATCTGACCAGAGTGTGTCTAACAGTATTAGTGATAAGAATTTATTGGTTTTGGATTAATAGTCATTCATTACAACGCTGATTTATTGGTTCTCAGAGTTGTTGTGCTTGGTCTCAGAATTTCATTTTGTAACACCTTACTTGCAGCCAGTATTTGCTGTTTAAGTGTTTACCAGCTTTGGGGCCTGGGCTAAGGTTCTCATTTAGTTGTACTTTATGATAATGGCTTGTAGTACAACAGAATTGTTGATCATAAAATTGAACAGATATGTGTTCTCAGCGTGGCCATCCCCTCTCTACTTTGGGAGGCATGTAAATATTTAAGTTACACCTCTTTTTCCCCTTGGGAGGGCCAACCTATGGAGGAAACATCCTCCCACTACTTGTGCTCCCTCACCAGGCTATTTACAGTAGATTTTGAGAATTTTGAGGATTTCAAATATCCTTTGAATACCCTTGAAACCAGCTTTTCCTTTTGCTGGGAATCTGTGTATTGCTGTGTATACTGCGTATGTTTTACCTAAGTCTATAGCACCCTGAGAACATCCGTACTCATCTGACCTTGGAAGCTAAGCAGAGTCAGGTTTAGGTCTTGTCTAAGGTTAAACAACTACCTAAGAACACCACCAAGAGACCTTCCACGATGCTGGACATGAGTGGCAGGGTGTGTGGGATCATATGGCCAAGTATCTAGGCCAGTGTGGCCCTGCAGTGCTTTGGAACTTCACCCATTTGAAAAGTGAGTACCAGAGAGGGACGAATTACTGCAGTGCGCGAGGGTTTTGCCTATGCCCACAGAGCCCTGTGCTGTAAGGAGTAGGAAAAAGATGCCTATGGACCTGATGGCAAAGCAGCAGACAATGCGGCTGCTCCATCCCCAGCAACGAGCACATCTACCACTCCATCCCCAGCAGCAGGCACTGTAGCTGAACAAAAGGACCAATCCATGCCAATATCAGTTGCCTCTATAAGCAAGAGGAAAAGCAAAGAAAAAGCATGCAAAGCAACTCACATAGTGAAGTGTCGTGGTTTAAGCCCAGCTGGCAGCCCAGAACCACGCAGCCACTCACTCTGCCCCCTTCCTCCCCCCACTCCTGGAGGGATGGGGAGGAGAATCAGAAGTATCTAACTCCCATGGGTTGAGATAAGAACAGTCCGGTAACTAAGGTACAGTATAAACCACTGCTGCTACCACCAATAATAATAAGGGCAATAACAAGGGAAGAGAATACAACCGCTCACCACCCACTGACCGATACCCAGCCCAACCCGAACAGTGATCTAACTCTTCTGGGTAACTGCCCCCAGTTTATATAGTGGGCATGACATGCTGTGGTATGGAATACCTCTTTGGTCAGATTGGGTCAGGTGTCCTGTCTCTGCTTCCTCCCGGCTTCCCCTCCTC
>JANRGW010034702.1:0-18830 GCA_024733675.1 Psilopsiagon aymara
GTCCTTGGCCAGACCAAACATCACTAAGCCATAACTAAAAACATTGGTGTTATCAGCACTGTTCCCAGGATGAAAGTGAAAAACACAGCACTGCACCAGCTACCAAGAAGGAGAAAAATGACTGCTACTGCTGAACCCATGACACCCTGTTAAAGGGAATCCTAAAACCAGCATCTTAACTGTCTGCATTATAGATTTCCAGGAGAACTCTAGGATCTGTTACTAGA
This sequence comes from Psilopsiagon aymara, assembly GCA_024733675.1. NCBI lineage: Eukaryota > Metazoa > Chordata > Aves > Psittaciformes > Psittacidae > Psilopsiagon > Psilopsiagon aymara. The sequence goes on from JANRGW010034702.1 coordinate 228, forward strand.
AAAATCTCTGAGCAAACAGCCTGGCTTAACTAAAATTGAAAATGCAGCCTGTTGCTTAAAATCTAATACAAAATGACTGGCTGATTAACTGGTAAAGCAGATGTCTCAGGTGAGTAATGGAATAAACCATCTACCAGCTGTCAAACAAGATGACTGTACTTTGTGGATAAATTGACACACATACAGAGTACTAATCCATATCTGCTGGTTTAATTGACTAATGATAAAGTGTAATTCCAAATGTAAATCGTGCACAGTTAAGTCCAATCTGAGATATCAGCACTCATGAAGCCAGTGTTACGGCTCCTCTGAAAGTTTGTTCCAGCCAGAATACAACTTATGCAGTGAATGTGAAAATTAGGGAAGGATTGAAAGGCAATCAGCTCACTGGTGGTAGCAAGTTAAAATTAATCACTGACTTTCAGCACAGGTTGCCACTGGCAAACAGAAAAAAGAGATGTAGCCAAGAGTAAAAAGGACCAGGATCCTTAACTAGACTCCAGAGACGTAATGTTTCGATATTTAGTATTTACTATGATAATGCAGTCACACATATTCTACTTTAAAATAAGTGGTTTATAGGTATATGATAGATTATTACCAGTAACAATTTGAAATTGCATGTACAACTTCATAATAGAATCTCTTTTTCAATGGGAAGTAATGCTTTCCATTCAGTTATTAATGTCTGGCTGTTTGTCATTACAAAACCAGGTGGATTTGATGATTATGCAATGAGAGAGACTGAGGCTGCCCATTTGTCCTCAATATAGCCTCCTGCTGCCCCATCCACCTGCTTTGAATTTAATTCCAGAATGCAGCATTTTTCACCATTTGCTCAACTGCTTACTAAGTAAGCAGAGACTCCATCCCAACCACAATTTATTTTCCAGATAATGTAGAATACAGACCCCCAAGAACACTATGCTGTTCTGTATTGCTATAATTGTTATTAATATAAAGTATTCCCCAACTACACAGAGTAGCATAAAGTTGAACCACCCTAATAAATACCATCAGTTAAAGTGTCACCAAAATATGTATTTTTTCAATATAGAAAATTCTAAATTGAAAGAGCTTTGCCTAAGAACTAGAACATGTAACCCTTTTGCTGTCAAATTCTTCTAGTTTAGTAGGTCCTTTCAAATCAAGGAAGCTTCATGGATGAGTAAAACGGGGCTATGCCTCTGAATAATGTTGAATCAACCTGAATGAAGGTTGTACAACATAGGCCAAAAATAGCATGGCAGAAAAGAAGTTGAATTAGATAGAGGTATAAAGCATAGCTAAAATTACACAGTTTATATCATCAAACTAAACAGTATTTCAATTTCCACAGCTACTGGCCTCTCAAATTAGAACACTTAAATCGTAGTCTTGCAGATTATTATGATTTAACAGGGTAAACATTGCCTGGCAAAGGAGATGGAATTACATATTTGTATGTTTCCAAGCAGCTGATTGTTACTTGACATGGAGCTACTTTACTTCTCCTACACTTTAGTTCGACATGCCATAAGATTCTGAATTTATAGAAACATACAATAACTTAGGATCAAATCTACCTTCAGAGGACATCTTGTATAACTCTGTGCTCAAAACAGGTCAAGCCATTCAAAGGCATCTCTAGTTCATCCTTGAACACCTCTAGTGATAGGTATTCTTGAACATCTCCAAGGATAGATGTTCTAAAAAAAAAAAAAAGACAACATTTTAATAGAATTCCGGACTATAAAGACTTGGTTAGACTGAGGAAGTAGAAAGTAAGACAGAAGGAATAAAAAGAGATCAAATAAAACAAAGTGTATCTCACTGGGTTGCTTTGATTAGGTTTTGTATCATATTTAAGGGACTTCCTACTTGGAATCTGTCCATAACCTCATTCCTCATCTTTGTGTGTCAGATCCTCACACCACTGTCCACTGTTGTTATTAATAATGCCTTCATTTCAGCAAAGATGAAAACCCCTATAGGTCATCTGAACATGTCAAAACACCAACACAACTAATGGAAATATATCCATGCTGTCACTATGTTTGTAACCAGTTTCCAGAAATTCATGACAACCTTGAGGCATGATGAAGGGTAGAGCTGGGAATCTGAATTTTAGAAGAGCAAACTTTGTTCAAGTAATTAGTGGAAAGGACCCCCTGGAAAAGTGCCTATAAGGACAAAGTTGCTGAACAGATCTGGCAGCACTTTAAGGAAATTTTTCTTAAAGTACAAGAGCTCTTAGTTCTCACATGTAAAAAATCAGGCATGGAAGGAAGGAGACCAATACGGCTTAATAAGAACATCCTGGTCAAGCTAAATTGTAAGAGTGAAATGCACAAGCAGTGAAACTATGGACATCTACAAGGAGTAATGGGTTTAAACTTAAATAGGGGAAGTTTAGATTGGATATGAGGAAAAAATTCTTCAATGTAAGGGTGGTGAGGCACTGGAATGGGTTGCCCAGGGAAGTTGTGAATGCTTCATCGCTGCTGGTGTTCAAGGCCAGGTTGGACATGGCTTTGGGTGGTATGGTTTAGTGGCAGGAGTCCCTGCCCATGGCAGGGGGGGTTGGAACTAGGTGATCTTAAGGTCCTTTCAACCCTAACTATTCTATGGTTCTATGATTCTATGAATAATGTAGGGACAATGGATGGATGTGCAGAGATCATGAAAGCTAAGGCAGAGCTGAAGCTGAATTTGATAAGGGATGAGAAGAATAGTAAGGGCTTTCACAGGCAGGCTGGCCAGAAAAAAAAAGATTAAAGAACATGCATAAATAAGACAGGAGAGCCAGTAACAAATGACATGGATATGGCTGAGGTACTCAATAATCATTTTGGCTCAGTTGACATTTCTACATCTCAAGCCCTGAACCCTCAAGACAGGGACTGGGAGAATGATTGTAGGAGACGATCTGGTTTGAGACCACCTGAGGAACCTGAACATAACTATGTATACTGGGTCCACTACTGTTCAATATCTTCATTAACAACATAGACATTGAGGATCTAGCGCACCCTCAGCAAATCTTCAGTTGCCATCCAGAAGCATCTTGACAAGATAGAGGGTTAGGCCCATGTGAACCTCATGAAGCTCAACAAGGCCAAGTGCAAGGTCCTGCAGTGGGTTTGGGGCAGTCCCCAATGTCAGTAGAGATTGTGTGATGAATGGGTTGAGAGCAGCCCCTTGGAGAAATATCTGGGGATCCTGATGCATGCAAAACTGGATGTGAGCTATCAGTGTATGCTTGCAGCTCAGAAAGCCAGCTGTATCCTGGGCTGCAACATAAGAAGTGCTGCCAGCTGATCAAGGTGGGTGATTTTCCCCCATCCGCTCTTGTGAGACCCCCACCTGGAGTACAGCATCCAGTTCTGGGCTCCCCAGTAAGGCATTCACCTGTTGGAGTGGGTCTAAAGGTGGCTCACAAAAATGGTTAGTGGGCTGGAACACCTCTCCTATGAAAAAGGGTTAAGAGGATTGGGGTTGTTCAGCCTGGGGAAGAGAAGGCTTCAGGAAGACCATATTTCAGCCTTGCAATACTTAAAGGAGGCTTATAACAAAGATGGGGATAGACTTTAATAGCTACTATGTGACAGGATGAAGGGCAATGGTTTTGAACAGAAAGTGAATATGTTTAGATTATACATAAGGAAGTTTTCACAATTAGGGTGGTAAGACACTGGAACAGGTTGCCCTGAGAAGTTGTGGTTGCCCCATCTCCATCAGTGTTCAAGGCTCAGCAGCTTTGTCCAGCCTGGTCTAGAGGAAGGTGTCCCTCGCCATGGCAAGCAGGTTGGACTAAACAGTCTTTAAGTTCCCTTCCAACCTTAACCATTCTATGACCAACAGTGAAGAATTCTCAGGATATTCCAGTCTTAATCCAGTACTCCCTAAATGATGCACACTGCAGCTGACACCATATTATTGCAGTAACATCAGTTGATTTTGAGGTGCTTTCTGCACACTGTAGGAGGATAGAAGTGCTATAATTCTACACGTAGTATGCTATAAAAAAAATCAGAATTTCTGAAGCTATTTAGGTTTATATCATTGGAAGTTGTTCTTTGGTGTGTGAATATACTTTATATTGTATTAAAATGATGCTACTATTGGGAACAGGACCATGGAGATCCACAACAAATACTGTAACATTTAGATCATAGCTCCACTCCTCCTTCTTACCTTTTCCTGCCTCAGTGGCTTTTGTATTCCTGTCTGCCCAGTATCCTATCTTTATCAGCAGACATGGACTACATTTTTAGCTAAAGAATTAATCTATGTGATAGTTAAGACACTCTCATTACAAGCACTGCCTCCAAGAAGTTATAAATTATTTAGGACCAATTTCTTACTTACAATATCAAGCAAAGCTTGGGATGCTGGCAAGTGCCTGCTGAAATAGAAGTTTTTCAGTAGTTACTGGATAAGCAGCTTTTGTGAATTTCTTTGTATTTTGTAGCTTGATGTTTAAGTCCTGACTAAAGCTAGATCTGTTTCCATGACATAAAGAGAAAATTCTAGGGAAAAGAATGTACTTTAGTTAAATGTAGCCAAGAAATCAAATCTGAGGATCAAGAGTCTACAAATACCACTCTATTTTTTTTTGTTTAGTGTCCCACAAATGCTATCACATTCATGTGCTGCACATTTAGGTCAGAAATTTTCCATACTTAACTGTTTCAATTTTGTGCAGAATGAGGTACTTGTCCTTGTTGGAGAGAGGATAGGAAGGTCAGGACTGGCAGGAAGGTAGGATGTATGGAAATAAGAATGAGAGAGAGTGAAAAGCTTGAGGGAAAGGGTCTGTGGTGAGAGATGAATATCTAAGCTTATAAAATAGAACAATAAATCTGTTAGACTTGAAATCAGGAAACAAGGCAGGGGAGCTACAAAGGGGCTTCCTACAGTGTGGTGTCATCCTTACTGAAATAATTGTGAAGAACTGTGGGAAATGAGTTTTCAACCACTCTAGGAGTTAAATTTTGGGGGACTCTGGAAACCTGCGAGGATGCAACTCAGTATTAAATCAAACTTGTAAGGGTGTTCCAAGTACGTTCAAGAAATATAAGTGAAATATTTCAAAGCTGATTAATTTTCTTGAGTACTGCATTTTCTTCAAGGACTTGGTAGCTTGATTATATGCCTAGTTCAGCATGAAAATAAATTTGAAGAAGAGTAAAATATTTTCCACAGGATTTCTAAGTTTAAATCCAGATCTTTAGTTATGGTCCTGATTATAGGCATGGAAAGGGTAAACAGGCTGATGCTGAGCATAAGAAGCTAATTTCTGAAGAATGAATGGGTCGCCTTTAGTGAGCATGTACTGGTAAAGGAAGGCAGCATGTTAATTTAAATTCATAATTAGTTCCAGCAATAAGGAAACAAACCTTACTGTGTTAAGAAAAAAGAGTAATGAATTTTGGTTGATTTGTGGAAACTCTGTGTCTAGGGACTGGATGAGTGTTGTGGTTTAAACTCAGCTGTAAATCAGCCACACTTCGCTCACTCACTCCCCCCTCTTTCTTCCCCCCGGCTCCCAGGGGGATGGGGAGGAGAATCAAAAGAATGTAACTCCTACGGGTTGAGATAAGAACAGTCCAGTAACTAAAGTATAACACAAACCGCTACTGCTACCACCAATAATAATAATGATAAGGGAAATAATGATGGAAGATAATACAACAGCTCATCACCCGCCAACTGATACCCAGCCTGACTGAGCAGTGATCTAACTCTTCCGGGTAACTGCCCTAAGTTTATATAGTGGGCATGACGTGCTGTGGTATGGAATACCTCTTTGGCTAGTTTGGGTCAGGTGTCCTGTCTCTGCTTCCTCCTGGCTTCCCTTCCTCCCTGGCAGAGCATGAGACTCAGAAAGTCCTTAGTCAGACTAAACATTTGAGCAGTAACTGAAAACATCAGTGTTATCAGCGCTGTTCCCACGCTGAAAGTCAAAAACACAGCACTGCACCAACTACTAAGGAGGAGAAAAAATGACTGCTATGGCTGAACCCAGGACAATGAGGAATTTTATATCTGCACAAGTACTGGGAATGTTTAGATTTGTACTCTAACTTTGCCACAGCTAACAGTTTCTATTTAGATCTGCATATAGTTCTGCCACCTGCAGTTGCGACATTCCAGCTTGTGTTGTAATCTTTAGAGTTAAAACTACACAAGGGAAAAAAAAGTAGCAGATGGAGTCATGTCATATACACCAAATACTGCTGGAAAGGCAGCCAGATGACAGATCAGGGGAAAGATCAGGTTTTGTCACTAAGCAGCAGAAGAAAAAATGAATCACAGATAGAGAGGGATTAATTTCTAAGGGACCAGCTATAAAATGTAGCATGGAAATTGAACTCTATCAGAAGTTTGCAGAATTTAACTTGACAAACTGTATGCGGCAGTGAATTATTACTTTAAACTCATAATCCAAGGCTGCAATGTGGGAATAGAGAAGATAGAAATTAATTAATCAGCAATCTAAGCTGAGAGCAATATTCACATTTAGATGCCAAGTGAAGAGAAGTAAGGACACCAAAAGAACTTACATAAATTATGGGTCATTTGAGATAACAGCACTTAAATCTGTGAAGGTCTCAGAGTTAAATGCAGAAGTGGTGTAACAAGACAAATAACAAGTGTTTAATGATAGCAGAAAAACAATAATAACCTACAATCAGATGGATAATAAATTATGGACAGATGGTAGTTGAAATCTGCAAATATTTCACTGTCTCATCTGCCTTCATCCATTGTTATAATTTTAAATTGGACTCCAAAAAAGATGCTTTTATCTCCTTCTTTTTTTTTTTTTTTTTTCAAAATTCATTATTAACATCATGTTGTGTGGATCCATGCCATGATACATTACCAACAGGCCTTCATATTATGAATTTGCAGCACTGGAAAAAAGCCAGGGTAATTTTGTGTTTGTACATTTTTGTCTTAAAAAATTCTGTTAAACAGAACTTCCTCTGTAAAGAGCATTTTTATTGCAGAAAACATATTGGAAGTTTCACCCCACTCAAGCAATAGTATGACTTTGAAAGTAAAGTACATTTTACTGTCCAAATAAATATGTTGTGCATACACAGTAGATTCCTTGACAAGCAAATGACATTCAAGGACAAAGTATGTATTCACATTCATTTAATGATGTTATTAAAATTAATAATAGATATTTAACTTTATGGCTCACGAATAGAAAACAGGAATTTTTCTGACTTGTGATTAAAGCACAGTTTTTCTCTCAAAAGGCCAATATGAAACTTGGTCTTTTTTTAACATTGTCTTTTTTATGCTTTTGTATACATTGTTGTTCTCAGCTTGAGGATGCTGAAAAATTTCTCTTAACCTGACTCTAAGTTAAAAATAAAAGGATAAAAAACCTCATGCACTTTCTAAGAGCTAGTACAAGGAGATAAAACAGTAGGAAAGAGCACTTTTTTTGTAATACCACTCTCCTTAGAAGGCAGAAGAGGAAGGAAAGAGAGAACTTCAACTCATTTGAAGCAGGCTGTCCATCAAAGACACCTGCAGTTCCTCAAACGCAATCATTCATCACCACCATCCTACTAGAGGAGAAAAAGGGTTTTATAAGCAACTTAATGAGCTTAATTCCCAAATCTGACAGAGCTTAGCCCCGCGTAGCTGAGCTCTGAAATGTTGGTCTTAAATTTAACAGCACCATGAAATTCTTTTTATGAAGTGTGGGTGGGGATTGGGAAACGGAATTGCGAGGGCATCTTTTTAATTCCTGTAGTATTCAAGGGTAGTAGATAAAGTTAAGGGTCAGTTTTCTTTGATTTATACACTTATGCCAAACTAATACACTAATATCTTATTTAAATCAAGGCATGAATTTGCATACTGTACTGTTCTATATCCCATTGAGATCTTCACTGCCTCAGTCTTCTGTGTTCTCCTTGTGCTTCAGTTTCAAGGGCTTTTTAACCTCAGGAAGAATTTATTAGGTGACTTCCAGATGGAAAAAAAAAAAAAAAAAGCTAGTTTATTACAACATATCTAAAAGAATTATTAACTTTTCACATGTGAGACATGAAACAAGATCTTTGGTATTCATACACCAAAGAAATATAGTTAGATGAACTAATTTTTTTGCATTGAGAGATTTAACTACATGTTAAGCTAGAGCTAATAAATGTTCACAAAGACATTAAACTGTAAAAAAAAATCAAAATCAGCAAGAAGGCAATATCTGTGGGTTGATTTTATACCCACTGATTAGCTTTTTTTTTTTTAAAAAAAATATGTTTCTGACTTTAAAAAATAAATGCTAAGTAGGAATGAATGATAGTAAACTACTGCGATGTTGTTTCACTTGCAAGATTTTTGCAGAAGCATCTTGATTGAGTGAAAGCAGTGTCCCAGAGCACTCAGGACAGTGACAATACATTCATGTCAGGCATAAGGAGCAGTCACGCCATGGTATAAGGAAACACATATCGAGAAAGTCTAAAAAGAATCACAAACTCAACAAACCCCTTGTGTATTCAGTTAGGGCTACTTTGAAAAAAAATCAATTACATTTCCGTATATACTGGAGTATCGTGTGCAGTGCTGGTGTCCTCAACACAAAAAGGACATGCAACTGTTGGAACAAGTCCAGGGGAGAGCCATGAGGATGATCAGGGAACTGGAGCACCTCCCACATGAAGATAGGATGAGAAAGTTGGGGCTGTTCAGCCTGGAGAAGAGAAGGATGCATGGATACCTCATAGCAGCCTTCCAGTACCTGAAGTGGGACTATAAGGATGCTGGGGAGGGACTCTTCATTAGGGACTGTAGTGATAGGACAAGGGGTAACAGGCACAAACTTAAACAGGGGAAGTTTAGATTGGTTATAAGAAGTTCTTTCCTATAAGGGTGTTGGAGAACTGGAATGGGTTGCCCAAGGAAGCTGTGAATGCTCCATCCCTGCTGGTGTTCAAGGCCAGGCTGGACATAGCCTTGGGTGATATGGTTTAGTGTGAGATGTCCCGGCCCATGGCAGGGGTGTTGGAACTAGATGTTCTTAAGGTCCTTTCCAACCCTAACTATTCTATGATTCTATTCTATCCACAATTCACAAGATGCAATTCCAGTAAATGAAACCTTCAGAAATAAAGTAGCCTACTTGCAAAGGAGTTATCAGACACATAAAAGGAATTTGATCTCAGGAGGTAAGATGACTTGAGGAGAATTGCAGACCACTGCAAACTCAGATGAGGAACTAAGAATCTCTTTATTCTTTTCTTTCTTCATGTGAATTTATTGCAACTTTCATGGAATCATCTGATCACTTGGAAATTCAACATTTGCTAAAAATAATTGGATATTATGTGATTATGAAGAAAAGCCAAGACAAAAAAAAAAAAATAAAATCAATCAAATAACCATCAAGATAGATGAAATACATTACAACGGTGCTTGGAGAGGGACTCTTCCTTAGTGACTGTGGTGATAGGACAAGGGGTAATGGGTTAAAACTTAAACAGGGGAAGTTTAGACTGGATATGAGGAAGAAATTCTTTACTGTGAGGGTGGTGAGGCACTGGAATGGGTTGCCCAGGGAAGCTGCAAATGCAAATGCTGACTGTGCTTCTGATGATGCAAAGTAATTCAAGATACTGAGGATGACAGCAGATCTTGAAAGATCTTACAAACTTAGCATCTGCATATACACATAACAGATTAAATTCAGTGCAGTGAAAATTGATACAGGGAAAAGCAATGCTAAATTCACATGCAAAATGAGAGACATGTCTCTGAACAATAGCACTCAGAAGCACAACTTTGTGGGTATCATAAACCGTTCTATGAAAGCCATCAAGGTAAGTGATCTATAGCATTAAATGCAAAAATTAATCCTAATTAAATAAGTTATTTTCTCAAATTTTCTGCTAGGAAAGGATGGAGTTCCTCACCCAGTAGGTAGAACTGTAGTACTCTTTGCAAAACGATTTTCTCAATGCAGATGGTTTCTCTAACTTAAAAGGATGACCAGACAATTTCTCTAGAAAACACATTCATGAGAAGACACCAAGAGAAACTGCAAGAGACTAAGGAATCCTCCACAACTGAGAATAGTTGGATTATTACCCTGTATGATTGTCCTCTTCTTATTCTTTGTTAGGTGTCTACTTCCTGGAGACTTACTTATCTCCGCTACATCTTTGTCTGAATAAGCAAGCTGCTCTTATATGTTAACTTCATTTTATAACCCATTAAAAAAGAAATTGCAGTAGCAACACTGTACAACAAAATCATGTGGTACTCTATATAGCACATTTAGGAAAGCAATCCCTGACATTTTCTCTACTAGTAGATTCTCTAAGCGCAGAAGGCCTGCTTCCATTTTAGGTGGTAGCAAAGAAATAAATTGGGAAATCCCTTAAACATTAGCTTCTAATAAGAAAACAAACAACAGTAGATCTGAGAACTTAAGGGAAGGATAGGATGTTTTAAAAAGGTTCACAGTGAGAGGACAAGGCTTCTTTTCTTTAATATACACCTAACTCAAGACTCAAATAAGAAATAAAAACATACTCAGCAGAGGCTAGAGCAGGTGAAAAAAGTCTTACATTAATGATCCTTTGTTTTAAGTCCTCATGGATCATCTTTAAAGAAATCATGTCTTAAACCCCCCCCAAAATGTTAGCTCTTACCGTAAAAATAACATCACATCCACAATAATGATTTACTGAAAATAAAGAGCAAGATTCTGCTCAGAGAGGCTATTGCATGGCAAAATGTATAGTCAGTATTTTATACTCTAAAATTCATTGGAAACCAAAAGTTAGTGTCAGAAAGAAATATCAGAAGATGGAGACAAAGATCAATATCGAGGCAACAGTAGAGCTATTGCTTTTGTTAAATAATTTGGTGCTTTTGTACCTTAAATTGTGCAGGGTTTTCTTTTGACATTGCTCTATTTTGTGACTAGTGGGAAAAAAAAAAAGGATAAATAAAGGGAATATAATTATATCCTACATAGCATCCTTAAAAGCAGATTCACAGGCTGTTTGATTTTCCAGATTTCAGAAATGGTTTCTTGGCTTTCATTTGCCATTTGTTTTTCCCTTTAGAGGATTTTAAACCTGTATAAATATGAACAAAAATAACTAAACCTATCCAGTGTGTTGGTTGATTTTTGTAGAATAGCTTCCCACTGGCAAAATATGTTCTTTAACAACAGGCTGTACTTATCAAAGTAGCAAAACCTCAGATACTGTAGGGTTTTTCACTGAAGGCTTATGCAGAGATCTTTAGAATATTATCCTTATAGTGAACAAAAGTATTCTAATTGTATCCTATATAAAAGGTTACAAACTTCATACTTACCAAAGGCAACTTTAGACAGACTTCCTACGCTTGAATTTAAGGGACGAGTCAGAATTACGCAAGTTGCTTCTCTTAGAATTCTGTTTAAAATTAATTTTATCTAATTATCAGAGGGATCTTGGACTAGGTGTGTCTGATGAAGCTACTGTTCTTCAAGTATAATAGAGTGAGCTATACTATAAATTTTACATCCTTGGTCACAATCTGGCTTCCTGATATATAAAAAGGACAGCAAAACGTTGTCAGAAGCAACCATAGCCCACACAAAGCAAGGATTTGCTGTTTTATTTGAAACCCTGTCAGTATATGAAAGTAAAAAAAAAAAAAGAAAGGTACCTAGAAAACATTCTTATCTTCATCTCAGGGAACTTACTGAGGACAGAGAATAATAGAAACAAGGTTTCCATATCCATGTGAATGCCCCAGGGAAAGATAACAGAGAATAAGACCTACAAGTATCTCTTATTGCACACAGTAGGCAAGGAAGTCCTGGAAGTATTAACTCATTTTATTAGAAACCAACTGAAAATATTTCACTTAGAATGAAATTGTAATACTTAAGAACTACTGTAATCCAAGAAAAGTATTGTGTTTGATCAAAATCAGGTTCTTTTCTCATCTGCACCTAGGAGAAGAGCATACAAAACATGTAACAAAGCTGAAGGGGAAAAAAAGTGCTGAGTTTGGATATACCAAGAATGGCATGCTCATGTTTAGTGTTTCTGATGAAAAAAGCCTAAGAAGAAAACAGTGAAGGAACTCAAATTTGAATTTGAAAATTGAAAAAAAACCCAAGCCAAAACCAAAAGTGTTACAGAAGAAACACTATGTCAAACACTTGGGTTAACAGCTTCATCAAAATTAGAAAGAGAAATAGCCAAAAAGAAATTCTATATTAACAAGCACTCACAAGAGAACATAAGGTTTATCTTCAGGTAGAATCATCCTGTCTGTACACCAGTTGATATAAATCACCAATAAGCTGATAAAAACATTTTTACTGAGAAGAAGAACTAGTCCTGACAAGATAGATTATATAATTAATCGGCTGAACTAAGCAATTTCCATCTTATACAGTGGCTGCAAGATCATCCATTTACCTTTTGCAATAAACTGATAACGTGCAAAGCATTCAACACTGTCCTGCTCTACATCTTTTTCTCTAAACTGGAGACGCATGGATTTGAAGGATGTACCACTCTGTACATAAGGAATTTATTCAACAGATAATGGGATTGAGTGAAACCTCAGCAAGTTTGTCAATGACACCAGGCTGAGTGATGCAGCTGACATGCTGGAGGGCAGGGAAGCCATTGAGAGGGACCTTGACAAGACTGGAGAGCGGGCCCATGGGAAACTCATGAAATTCAACAAGGCCAAGTGCAAGAACCTGCACTCTTCATCAGGGACTGCAGTGATAGGACAAGGGGTAATGGTTTAAACTTAAACAGGAGAAGTTCAGGTTAGATATAAGGAATAAGTTCTTTACAGTAAGGGTGATGAGGCACTGGAATAGGTTGCCCAGTGAAGTTGTGAATGCTTCTTCGCTGGCAGTGTTCAAGGCCAGGTTGGACGGAGTCTTAGGCAGCATGGTCTAGTGTGAGGCATCGCTGTCCATGGCAGAGGGGTTGGAACTAGATGATTTTAAGGTCCTTTCAAGCCCTAACTATTCTATGATTACTCGAAGGTTGAGGGAGGCGATTCTCCCCCTCTACTCCTTTCTCTTGAGAACCCACACTGCATTTATCTCTGGGCCCCCCAACAGAACAAGGACATGGGCCTTTTGGAATGAGTCCATATGAGGGCTGGGGCACCTCTCCTATGAAGACAGATTTAAAGAGTTGGGCTTGTTCAGCCCGGAGAAGAGAAGGCTCCAGGGAGAACTTAGAGAAGCCTTCCAGTACCTAAAAGGGGCCTACAAAAAAACACAAAAGGACTTTTTATAAGGGGCTATCTTTTTAAGTCATTAGAGAAACAGTGGTAAGAAAAGCCGAAATGTTTTTCAACTGAAATAGGTACATTTAGATTAGATATTAGGAAGAAGTTCTCTATTTTGAAGATAGTGAAGCACTGGCATAGGTTGCCCAGAGAAGTTGTGGCTGCCTCATCAATGGAAACATTCAAGGCCAGCTTGAATGGGGTTTTGAGCACTATGGTCTAGTGGAAGGTGTTTCTGCCCATGACAGAGGTGTTGGAACTAGATGATCTTTCAGGTCCCTTCCAGTCCAAATCATTCTATGATTTTTATGATTACACAAAATAGCTGAAGTGGTTTTCTGTCTAGTTGTTTGGTTTGTTGGGTTTTGTTGTTGCTTCTTTTTGTTTTGTTTTGTTGTTTGTTTGAGGTTGTTTTTTTTTAGGGGGGGATGTTTGGTTTTGCTTTGGCACATACACACCCATCTAAGGATTTTTTTTTCCACTTTCCAAAATTTTAATCTCTCGTTGACATGTCAATCCATTCTGCCATTGCTAAAATGAGTGTTCTGTCTTCTACACATGGCATCCCAAAATGAGTATTAAGTGATCTCCTTCTGCGAGCAGAGAAATGCTTTACTTCAGTTTTCTTGTTATAAAATAATTCAGTCATGGATACTCCCAGCCTAATGAAATAACTGAAAGACTGTTCAGATGGTTCAGCCTATGTTATCAGACAGCAAAAGTATTCTGTCTCTTTTAAAGCTGAGAAATTAAATAGGAGAGGTACGAAATCCTATCCTGCAGAGTCACTGGTTGATAGGAGACTGAACAATGATTTTGTCCTGTTAGTTCTAATACCCACTGACTCCAAAAATCTCATGATGGGTTAAATCATTTATAGTAACTGCAATGATAACATGACCAGTGTTGTGGCTTAAGTCCAGTCAGCCACGCAGTTAACTCACTCACTCCCCTCTCTTTCTTCCCCCCAGCTCCTGGAGGGATGGGGAGGAGAATCGATAGAATGCAACTCCCACAGGTTGAGATAAGAACAGTTTAGTAACTGAAGTATAACACAAACCACTGATGCTACCACAAATAATAATAATGTCAAGAGAAATACAAGGAAGAGAATACAACTGCTCACCATCTGATATCAAGTCCGACCAAGCAGCGAACCATAATCCTTCCGGGTCTCTGCCCTCCATTTTTTACATCCTGGGCATGATGTGCTGTGGTATGGAATACCTCTCTGGTTAGTTTGTGTCAGGTGCCCTGTCTCTGCTTCCTCCCATCTTCCTCTCCTCCATGGCAGAGCACGAGGCTCAGAAAGTCCTTGGTCAGACCAAAACATTCTAAGCAGTAACTGAAAACATCGGTGCTATCAGCACTGTTCCCAGGCTGAAAGCCAAAAACACAGTGCTGCACTAGCTACCAAGAAGGAGAAAAATGACTTCTACTGCTGGACTCATGACAACCAGACAGCATAGTCACATCCTTTTTCATCGTGAAGATTAAATACAAGTGGAAACAATACACATAACTGAGAGTTTTGGAGGTCACACCTGAGAGGAGAAAAATTTGCATGTATAAACTGGCAGCTGAGACTGAAACAAATTAGGACAGTAAGAAATACACCAGAGGTGTTTGTGTCTGAGGAATGAGGTGATCAGGTAAGGATCATAATGGAAAACCAAGAATTATGTATAATTGCCAGTCTAATATGAAGAGCCACCAGACTCCAGCTGCATGGGCAGGGATGCGACAGGGGAGGCTGATGGAGACCTGCAAAGCGTGTCTCCTATTCCAGCCAGTCCCTCGGAGCTGGAGGCAGCACCGCAGGCACAGAGCCGTGCACCTGCCTTGCTCAGCCCAGACACCTGTGAGATAGTTCTAGAGGAAACAGCCATGCATATCACAAGGGACGTCCTGCTGAAGGCTGATTCTGTGGTCCACAGGACTGAGCAGCAGTCTTTGGAACATGTCCCACATCTTGGATGTGAAAGCGGCAATGCTGACGCCTGCAGCACCTGGGGGTACTCGGTCTCCTGTGGCTGCAGAGGTTATATAGAGACCAGCACAGCCTTTCTCATCCCAACAGCAGATGAGGCTGAAGAAGACAGGGCATCTTCCATGTCTGGAGAACATCAGGGAGAGGCCAGCACAGCCCTTGTTTCACATGAGGATGAAGTGACAGCTTCGTTGCCTCAGCAGGCAGTGGCAGAGGCTGGAGCACCCCACTTTACACCAGGAGCAGGTGATGAAGGAGATGCAGAGGCTACTCCCTTAGCTTGGGACTCTCATCACGCACTAAGAGAGGTGCCTGTGGCTAGTGCTGGGGATACTGAGGTGCTGGAGGCCAGCGCAGCTCCTGGGGGGTGTGTGGCAGGGAGATCCCCACTGCTCCTTATGCTAGAGGCTCTGGAGGAGCTGGAGGAGAGCAGTATGGCCCACACCAGACACAGGCTGGACATGCAAAGGAGAGCCAGCCAAGCAGGCTGCCTGCTGGGCAACTCTGTGAAGAGAGAACTCCAGCAGCAGGAGCACAAGGGACATCATTTGCCTCCGAGGCACAGATGGAGGCCCAGTCACAGGCAGGTGAGTGCCAAGGACAGGGTGGGACATGGCAGGGGTACGAGCCTTCCTGTGCCTGCCGCCAGACACTGCTCCACAAACTCATCTTCTGCATTCCTGTTGTGTGGTTACAGGAGGTGCCAGGGACCTTGGGTGAGGAAGCTGAGGAGGAGTGTGACAGGAAGGAAGAAGACACAGATAAAAGGCTGCCTGAAGGGGAAGAGATCACCACCTTCGACCTCTGGGTCAACGCTTTGGTCTCAGAGCTCTTCCAGACCCTCCAGGAGGACCTCCAGGAGGACCTCCAGGAAGATATCCAGGAGGGGTCTGGGTGCCTCAGCAGCATGGGCATGGACGCGACAGAAGAGACTACGGCAGGCAGACCTGCAGAACGTGTCTCCTGTCCCAGTCAGACCCAAGGACACCAGGTCAGCAGCTTCTGCATTAGCTAGAGCTGCAGAGGAAGAGGAGCACCATGCAGCACAAGAGGAGGCAGCACCGGCACCAGCTTCTCCTGCCTGTGGCAAGCAGGAGGCAGCACCACAGGCACAGAGCCAGGCACCTGCTCTGCTCAGCCCATGCACCCGCGAGATGATTCTAGAAGAAGTGGCCAGGAACATCACTGAACAGGTCCTGATCACATCTCTGGCTGTGCTCCAGGGAACCAGCCAGCAGCTGGTGGAACACTGGGACATGACACAAAACTTCTATGTGGTGATGGCAGTAATGACATCTCCAGGAACTGGGGACGCCGAGTCTTCCATGTGTGGAGACAATCAAGGAGAGGCTGAAACTGCCATTATCTCACCAGAAGCACACCAAGAGGAAGTGGCAGCTTTGTAAACTGGGATGCCTGTGGCAGACGCTGGAGCATCCCACTCTGTCGCAGAAGCAGCTGACTAAAGAGATGCAGGAGCCTTTGCTCATGAATCTCGGCACCTGGTGAGCAAGGCACGTATGGCTGGCACCGGAGATACTGAGGAGATTCAGGCAGGAGTCTTGCATGGGCAACATGTGGCAGGGAGATTCCTGCTGCTCCCTGTGCCAGAGCCTCTGAAGGAGCGGGAGAGGAGCAGCATGGCCCACACCAGGCACAGGCTTGACATGCAAAGGAGAGCCAGCCTGCCTTGGCTGCTGGACAGCTCTGTGGAAAGGGAGCTCCAGCCACAGGAGAGCAGGAGGCCTCATTTGCCCTGGCAGTGCAGATGGAGGCCCAGTCACAGGCCAAGGATGTGATGTGGCAGGACAGGTGGATGAGCCTCTGCCTGTGGCCAGCCACTGCTCCACCCAACTGCAGCACACTCACCTCCTGCATCCCTTGTGTGATTACAGGTGGCGCCAGGGACCTTGGGCAAGGAAGCTGATGAGAAAGAGTTGGACAAACAGGAAGAGGAGGAGTGGGAAGAGGCCACAAAGAGCTGTCTGAAGGGGAAGAGATCACTACCTCAAACATCTTGGTCAACTCCTTGGTCCAGAACCTCTTCCAGGACCCCCATGCAGATCCCCAGGAGGGGTCTAGGTGCCCCACCAGCATGGGTATGGATGTGACAGGAGAGGCTGCTGGAGATCTGCAGAGCATGTCTCCTCTCCCAGTCAGACCCATGGACACCAAACTGGCAGCTTTTACATTGGGTGCAGCTGCAGAGGAAGATGATCAATGTGCACCTCTCACTCCAGCGGCACAAGAGGAGGTAGAGCTGGCACCAGTTTCTCTTGGTGAGCAGGAGGAAGCACCAGAGGCACAGAGCCAGGCACCTGCCCAGCTCAGCCCAAATGCGCCTGAAGTGGTTCCAGAGGAAGTAGCCCTATTCCTCACAAGGCAGCCTCTGGTCCAGGCTGTGGATCAGGGAAGCAGCCAGTAGCTGGTGGAATATCAGGACATGACCCAAATCCTGGATGTGACAGTGGCAGCATTGACACCTGCAGCATTTGAGGACATTAAGTCTGCTGCGGCTTCAGAGCCTCAGGGAGAGCCCAGTGCAGCCATTGCCACCCCAATAGCACTTGAGGTTGAAGTGGCTGCTCCATTGACTCAAATTCTGCAGCAGAGGCTGGAACATACCACGTTCCTTCAGGAGTAGATGGCAATGGAGATGCAGCAGCTTCTCCCTCATCTCGGGACTCAGTACCAGGTGACTGAGGTGCGTGTGGCAGGCACCGGGGATCCCAAGGCCATGGATGGCAGCTCCCAGGGGGTTTGTGACAGGGCTATTTCTGGTGCTCTCTGTGTCATCCCACTGACATTGCCCCCATTCGCTGCCTGTGCTCTTGTTACCCTGCAGGGAATGGTCAGATGCTTTGTGAGGAAATATGTGGCTGTCATGCAGGGAACTAGGCAGCAGTAGGTGGAACAGACAGATGTGGCACAAAGCTTGGATGTGGAATCACCATCAAAGTTGCCTGCTGTAGTTCAGAACACTGAGGACGAGCCAGGTACTTCCTGAGTTGGGTGGCACCCAGGCCAGGCCGGCAGCAGTGTATGCATGAGTTCAGGTGTGCCCCAGCCTCCCCTACATGGGCTGAGGGCTGCAAGCCTTCGGTGCAAAGGGGCTTGGGGCACTTCCCGTATGAAGACAGGATGAAAAAGTTGGGGCTGCTCAGCCTGGAGAAGAGAAGGCTGTGTGGAGACCTCATAGCAGCCTTCCAGTATCTGAAGGGGGTCTATTGGGATGCTGGGGAGGGACTCTTCATCAGTGACTGTAGTGATAGGACAAGGGGTAACGGGTTCAAACTTAAACAGGGGAAGTTTAGATTGGATATGAGGAAGAA
>JANRGW010034703.1:0-29510 GCA_024733675.1 Psilopsiagon aymara
AACAACTCGGGGGGAGGCGGGGCGGGACACGCCCCCTGCGCGAGGCGCGTTTCCGAGCCGAACGCGCCCCCCCGCGGCGCGCGCGGGCGGTTTTGGGGAGAAAAAATGCGTTTTCGAGCAACGCGGCCGGCGCCCCCCCCCCCCATCACCTCCTCCCCATCACCCGGATTTGGCTTTGAGTACTGCCAGGAGTGGGGCAGCCACAGCTTCTCCGTTTAACCCATCCCAGTGCCCCAGCACCCTCACAGCCAAGGCAGCCCCGGCCGGGCCTGGGGAAGCATCCTGAGTTCCAGGGTCCTGCTCAGTCCCAGGGTGCTGCTCCAGCGGCGTTCCCACCTGTTTTCTGTCAGCACAGACACTGCAGGAGGAGCTCCTCGTTCATAGAGGAAGGTGATCCGCAGGGAATTAATCCTGGACTCCATCCCAAAGCGGAAAGCGGGAGCAGATCAAGTTCTGCACCACTTGGGAAGACACAGCAGTGCTTTTCTGAGACTGAACCAAAGACATTTCACTATCTGCAGCAAACAATGAGCCTCGTTCATGTTTTATGTGCTGCTGCCTGTCTTCCATTTAATTCAGCCTTGTAATTGCAGAAACTCTGGTTTCTGGACTGCAATCTGATATTTGCACAGAAGCAACACAAGTATCCTGTCATTAAGTTCCTTTTACTTTGAGGAAACAGTTCAGGTATTAAGAGATGCTTATCAAGGAGCACGACCTCGGTGCCTGGCTGGAGCTAAGCTATCCTGCCTGAAGGAGCAGATAGGGAAGGGCATATCTGCTATGAGACTGAGTGAAGTAAGAGGCCAGGTTTGAGTTCTCCCATTGCAGGACCTCCTCGACCTTGCACATCTGCTAAGGCAAGCCCCAGTTTCACAAGGGTGGGAAAGTATTTTGAGCACAGAGGTCAGCAGAAACAATGCGGAACTTTCCAGCCATAAACAGAACAAGAGAAGCCATGGCCCGTGCTGTGCTGGGACTCACAGAGCCCTTGTCTGAGGAGAGAAACAATAGCTTATGACTTGCCAGTGCAGTGCGAATTCCAGACTGCCACCTGGGAATGGTCCCTGTGCTGCCAACTGTGAAGAGCAGCAGAGCTTAAACAAACAGAGCTGGGCACAAGCTCCTGTTTGCATCCAAGATAGAGGGCTCAGTTGCTACCGAAGGTCCAGAGGTGATGCTGCACTGTGCTTCCAGATATGAGACAATCCTGTCCCGAAACATTCAGCATCACTGCATCCGCTTCGCATTGGATGCGCTTGGCATGGCTTTTAGAGCAGCAAGAACAGCCCCAGCCACTGCTTCTACCAAGGAAAGCACAGTTCCTCCTCCTCCTTCTTCATCCCTGCTGCTTGACCCTGATCTTACCACCCCCTGGAAGTCAGTTTGCCATCCCAAGCCTGGTGGGTGGACATTTCCACACCTCAGCATAAAGGTGATAAATAGGATTCTGTGCAGGACACGTTTGGTTCGGTTACTGATGATGCGCATTCCAGCTTCGGGAAGCCCTCCTTGGAAGCCTGGCGTTCGCCTTTCAGTTCAGATTTATATCCAGGAGAACAATACGCTCTGTTACAGGAGCGCTTCGCTCTCCCAGCCACACCAGTAATTCCCAGCAGCTTTTCCCTGTGCTCTTTTCTGGCTCCCCACTTGGACCCATTGTCTATTGTTGCGCAGCTGTGGAGCATAACAAGGAAAGCTGTGTGCCTGCCTCATCCACTGCAAGGGAGCGTCCTTATGCACTGAAATATCAGTGCTCTGCTCTCTTAACCCCTACAGTGCCATGCAGGAAAAACTGGTGAGGACTGAGCAGGACAAGCAGACATTCCTTTGCCTCTTTTCTGAAGTCCTTTTACATTAAGTTGCTCATATGCCATGGTACAAGCTTAACCACAACCAGGTGACAGCGTGCAGCACATCTCACCCTCAAAACAAGGGCATTTGGCTGCTTGCTGGAAAGAAGATGCTGTATTTCAGGAGCAGAAAACAGGCTCAGTGAGTGCTTTCTCCTGCTGCTGATGCCAGTGAATGGAAAGTGACCATTCCTCATCGAGCAGCTCGCCTCCTATCTTCGCACAGAATAGATCTGAGATCTGTCCAAAGCATTCACTTTGTCACAAAAGATGCTCCAAACCCAATTGCTTCCCCTTTTCAAAGTGTTCCTTTTCTCCTCCCAGTTGTCCAAAGGAAACCATGAATTCAGTCACTACAGTTCACTCTGTTGCGCATTCGGAGGCCAGAGACCATCTCCGCGCTACCCAAAAAGGAGGGAACACACAGAAAAGTCTGCAAAGAGACCCGGGAAATGCTTGCCAGGAAACACCAGAGTGCAGGAAAAGAGGGTTTTCCCGTGTTTGCCACTGCAGAGAGTTCCCTTGAGTTCAACGCCCTCATCCCCAAGCCCCTGAGTCACTGCGACACCAGAGAGGCACTTGCGCAATCACTGCTCCGGCTCAGGAGGAGCCATGGGGATCTGTCTCTCCTATAATAAGAGGTTTTAGAGGAGGGAATTAGGGACAAGCAGCAAGACTTCAACCCCGAGTGAAACCCCAATAGAAGTTAACCAGAGCCAAGTGACTTCAAACCAGGGCAATGCAGCTTTCCAAAGGGCATAGGCAGATTTCCCAGTTCCAGCAGGGCCGTCAGAGCAGCCCCATACAATGAGGAGGCTCAAAGCTATCACCAGCAGTGCTTCAGCATCCAGGATGCTTTTACCATCCCTGGCTCCTCGCATCCCTGTGTGGGTCTAAGGAAGCAGATCCCAGTCTGCAGCGCTTACGGCAATGGGAGCCGCTGCCTTCATCCATGACAGACGTGAGTTATTCCAACAGCGAGTGTTTCACAGTGAGGAAAAGGGCTCCAGGGAGTGCTTTCCTGTGAGTAAATGACTGTGAGGAGCTGGCTGCAAACGCAGCGTTTGGAGCCCAAACAGCTCCATGTTACCTGTCACGAGCTATTGTCAGCCTCAGCCTGCTCGTGCTGGGGGCACCTGAAGTGCTGCTCTTTGGGCAACACAACCCAGTTCCTTCCCTAAAGGAGGGGAGAGACTGCAGCCCTCTGCTATCTGGAAAGAACAACACACAGACAAATCACAGAGCTTTTCTTAATGCTGCCATGATATACAAATAAGAGGCTTAAGTATAATTATAGGTTGTATAATCAGTGTGAATAAAGAAATATGTAGTAATTGATGCCATATTTTATAAATATCCTAACTGTTGAAGAAACTGAAAATGTTTTCAAAAGAAATACTTTAGCATAATGATTATAAAGCCCTTTAATGTGAGTGAGCTGCTTTCTGAAGCCAGTTTTAGGCTCAGTCTCATGAACATAAATAGAGTTAATTGCCCTTCTGTGCAAGCTGGATGTTAGCACATTCCAGCAGAGTGTGCATTTTCCAAAGTGCCAATTCCAACACATTCCACCCCATGCAATTTCTGCCTTTTTATGCACAGCACATAAAACACACACACATCTGGGCAAGGGCGAAGTTAAGCGCTTAGAGTAGCGAGCCTTGGAAATAGATTGAGACATCAACTGCTTGCCCATATGGTATCTGGATATTCAAGTGCAAATGTGGCTTCTCCCAGTTCACCCCGCAAAGGGAGAGCGCATTAATGTGCCCGGTGGGAAAGTGGGGAAATGGGAAGCAAGGTTGGGAGAAGGGCTGCAAATGGCTCCATCTCCTCTGCCAGTCCGCTCTTATCCCATCCAGGCCACAGCCACACCAGTGAGGGCATTCCCTCCCCAGGCCATGCACAGCCTCCGACACAAAGCTCTGCTTTAGGCTCACAAACTGAGTTATACATGAAAAATGTCACAGGGGTTGTGTTGTCCCATGGCATCAGGATCTTTGCTCAAGAGCAGGGATGGCTCTGGGCATAGGGCAAGGAGCAGCCCCTGCTGCTGGCTGATGCGTTGGAAAGGAGGGAGTCCTGCACCTCCATGGCCACGCTGCAGAGCAGAGACGGGCGATGCACCGGTGCTCTCTGTCCTCTGCTACCCAGGTTCAGTCCATCTCTGCTTCCCTACAGCTCCAATTCAGCCCAAAGCTTCCACCACCAGACCCATCATAACATGCTGCACCCCATCGCATCTCCTTGCAAAGGAGATGGTCCAGGCACCTCCCTCCCCATCAACGCCGCGTGTGTCTCGCATGCTCTGCCACAGTCGGGGACGTGCTGAAAACAGCCTTGTGCCCGCTAATTGCTTTGGCATGTGGGCAGTGGGAGAACAGCCAGGCTCTGCATTGAATTAAACCATCACTCTCCTCTCCTTGGAATCACTCTGCTGCCCCTGTGCCTTCACAGTAGCCTTTCTGCAGCAACGCGTGAAGGATTCGTCGCTGCACGGCATATCCCAAGTGCAGTGTCTGGTGTTCATCAAAGCAGAGCCAGTTTCCCTGTTCCTAAAGGCCACAGGATAAGCCAGGGCCTTGATGCAGCAAAGCAGCAGCCACAGAGTGTAGCTGCCTGCAGAGAGTCATAGTGCCATAAGTGGGCAGCTGAAACCACCCTTAGATGGGCCAGCACCAGCAGGAACCCCCTGGCTGCAATGTACACAGTGAAACAGTGCTGAGGCAGAGATGGAATACAAAGCCACAGCGCACGGTGCAGCCAGGTCATGCTGTGGGTACAGCCAGGCTCCTCCGGACCTGAACAAGCGTTTGTGTTCTTGGGCATCAGCAGCCCTGCAGTTTGGGAAGGACGTTACATATGGCTCCATGCCCGAGCCAAACGCTGCCCCATCCATCAGCAGTTTGGCTTCTTATTCATATGATGGGCTGGATCTTGAAACCATCTGTTCTCCCTCAGCTTGCATCCAGCTTCCACTTGGACAGCAGAGCTCTTTCCAACTACAGCCCCCGGGCATGCGAGTGGGGAAGTCACTTCACTTGCTGCTCTCTGCAGCTACAAAGCCAAGCTTGACTGGAGACAGACACCAACGACCCATCTTTGGCATGGAGTTGCTCGTGAGGAAGACCAGAGAAGAAGCCCTGGGACAGAGCTCAAATGATGCAACTCAGGTTGGAAACACTCAGCCCATGCAGACCCTGCAGTGCATGGGAAGAGGTGCTTGGTCCAGCCTAAGACTCCAGAAAAGATGCTTTCGGTACTGGGAAGAGAGCTCGAGCACTCTGAGAGCCTGTGATGAGAAGTTTCCTTCTTGTAATATTTGCTTTAACCTGTCACTGTGTTTTCATGCTCCCAAACCAGTGTGGTCGGGATTCTGTCACCCAGAGGCTCCGAGGGCACTGGTTGTGGCTTGGGGCTTTGCTTCTTTTCCAATGTGGACTTGGTCTTTCCCTTCCTCTCCTGGGGATGGTTTTGCTCTATTTCAAGGTTGTTATTAAGTGACCATTGCTTGAGAGGCTTCTGGCATGGAAAAGGCTGATCCATAGGTCCATTCATGGGAATGCCCATGAGCAGGGACCCCATAAGCAGCCTGCACTGCTTGGTTAGGGACTCCCATACAGTAGCTCCTATCCAGCCCATTTGGGGACACCATGTGAATCTCCCATCTCTCAGCAGCTTACAATGCCACGTTTGCAAGAGCAGGTACCACATAGTGACGGTGATGAAAACCAGCTGCTGAGACAGCAGCGCACTGTCAGGCTCAGGATAAGGGCTGTCTCCTAGAGCATGGAGACAAGATAGCTGCATCTCCGGGAGGGCCCTGCAGAGGTCATCCCACAGGAATGGATATGGAAGATTTTCATGTTAACCCTTCAGTTGACTTGAAATCCAATGGATAAAATCCAGACTTGCTGCTGAAAAACGCTCCAACCAAGCTCCCCATATCTTGTTCGAAAGAATTAGAATACCTTTGCTGGTGAACAGGTCAGTGATGCTGATGGGCAACGAATCACAAATCAATGCAGCGCAGTAGTTATGTACAAGACAGCCCAGAACCCTAAAGCCTCTGCTCTCATCTGAGTCCCGGGGGTTTAAGGCTCTGACAACACAGGTAATTCAGGGTGGCCGCTTTGCAGGGAGCATCCCAGCATCCGCAGGGAGCTCGGAATGCTGCGGGACAGCAGGGCCGTCGGAGGACAACATGATATCAGGCAGAGAGCCTGGCAGGAATCAGCCCTTCCTCATTCATCGCCTCTAATAAGAACAACCCTTGGTCAGCACAAATTCTTTCATGTTCACTTACAACATCTATTTATAATAGCAACAAACCCACAGGACATAACCACCTCAGACACGCTCGAGAGCTTCCAAGAGCTTCAGACACAAGAGGGTTTCCAGCAGCAGCAGAAGAGAGAGGGGCTGTGGTTTGGGCTCTGGATAGAGGCACAGGAGACCTGGCTCAGCCCCGGCTGTGCTGTGCACACAGCTGCATCCATGATGCGATGATGCAGCTCCGGTGTTCGTCCAAGGGCATTCTCTGCTTGGAGCCTCTGTCTGTTGACTGGATATAAAGCAATTCCCAGTGCCACCAGACCCTATGGAGCACCGAGGTGGGATCAAGAGTCCTACCAAAGCTAGGACATGTAATAGCAGGTTTAATTGCAGAGGTGTTTCCTTGGGACCACTAAGCCCAGACACAAAAGTCCCATGAGGGTTGTAGACCTGGCAGAATTCCTCCCTACATTTCATTTCTGAATCATAATATCCCATTCCTTTGCTATGTCAGTGGATTTCCTGCGCCTGCAGAGCTGTGGGTGTCCAAAGGAAGGCACTGCCACTTCTCTGCAGCCGCTCCAGCCACTTCCACATCACAAAGCCACTGAGTTGGGTCTTTCTTGCATCAGCTTTGTCTCCGCGCATCAGCACAGCAACAGCGTGAATTCACCCAAGCTGCTGGAAACCCTACCTCTGTCTGAAGGCCCTTTTGGTCTCCCTTTGGTACCCACACCCCAGAGCATGAACAACCCCTGGGGGACACCCTAATGTCTGTCACAGAGCTGGATTTTCCCAGAAACACACTTTTTAACCCCAAAACGCATTTAGGATCATCCAGCCTGCTGCTGGCACAGGGCCGGGTGGTTTGGCAGAGCCAGCTCTAAAGAGAAAGAGAGGGGGTAAGAAAAAGGGGTGGAAAAACGTCCCCTCCAGCCCTCTTGTTGAATTAAACCACATGTATATTTGTAAAGCACAGCGGAAAGGAACGGCTCCTCCAGCACATGGTCGAGAGCAGAGTCTTATTTCAGAGATCCCAAAAAATCAGTGCCTGAATGCTGGAACAATACGAGCCTTTAGACAGGGCATTTGGAAGTGATTAACGAGCCCCAACTCATGCATTCAAAATCAAGGGTTAGTACCTCACACTGGTAACAACTGTCAGCTACTAAAACTGCGAGCAGGGGGAAGGAACCAAGCTCAACCCTCTGTAATCTACTGCTCTGCATCAGCAGGGGACCAGGCACCATCCAAAGCGCATCACTGCCAGGGCTCATCCCTATGGAGAGACAGATGCTGCTGTCCTATTCAGGTGGCCTTGCACCCCAAACAGTGCACCCCGAACCATACACACACCCCCCCCCCCCCTTTTGCTGCCTTTCCGAGGCAAACAGACCAACTCCATCAGCCAGGAGCTGCTGAGCAGCCCCTGAGATCCGCAGGGAATGGTCTATGTCTGCTTCCAGGCTGCCAAGGCCCTGGTCGAGTGGGACTGGAGGAGCTTTACAGTCCTTTCCAACCCAAGCCAGTCTATGGGTGGTATTCCTGTCTCCTAAGTGATAAACCCCTAAACACTGCCCAAACCTGGCTGCATGGTGCCCTGAAGGAGGCCCTGCCAACTGCACACACAGGAGGGTGATCACAGCCCCTTTCCCATTAAACCTGCTCTGCTTGTGAGGGCCTTTTCGGCTTAGCAGCAGGAAGCTAAAGCCATCCAGGGCTGTGCTGGTGGTATCAGGATCAAACCACTCAGGAAGTCTCAGTTAAGCGAGAATCACAGCTCATGCTCTGGTGTGGAAGCTGCTTCTCACATCCCAGATCTGCAGTGATTAAGGAGGATGCTGTCCTCTGTAGCAGCCAGACCTGGGCACACCAGGTCCCACAGGACCAGCAACACCTCAGCACTGCAGGAAGATGCAAAGCTCAGGGCTCTCAGCACATTTCCTTCTCTATAAGATGGTGGATTCCCAAAGGAGCAGCACTGCAGGTGACAGAGGACAGTGCACCAGTGCCACCACACAGAGCACTCCATTCCTGGTGCTGCTGGGGGACAGGGACAATGGTGGGAACTTAGGAGCACCCCCAAATACAGCCAGGCCCCCATTCACAAGCCAAGCTGTCTGCCAGGCCAGGCTTCAACATGGTTCACAGCCCCTTAGGGATACGGAAGCAGAAGGGGCTGCACTTTGGGCTGGAAGTGGCACAGGAATGAACTTCTCCTGTCGGAGAACTTAAAGACAAAAGAGATGCTTCGAATTTGCTTCAGCAAAGAGAAATGGTGGTGACACAGCCAGCATCTGGGAGCCTAAAACACCAGGCTGCTGCTGCTCTGTGAGGAGCAAACGCATCCCAGCCACCAGCACACGCACTGGGTGCACCGGCAGCACAGCCCTGCACTCTGCCTGCATCCGCTGCCATTCATTTTCTCCCTCCTTCAGTGATGATTTGGCCATTTCAGCAGCACCCAGGAATTCCGGGCATTTCCGAAGTTATCCCATGCTTCTCCATGACATTGTTTGGGTTTCATCTCTCTGAATTTCCTGCTGCTTCACTGGTTTTCCCTGGGCTGAGCGACAGCACATGCGTGCATCACACACGGTCACTGCAGGGCCTTGAACCCAGGATACACCTCACAACCCCTAACTAGGCTCAACCAGACCCAGCTCCCCAAACCCCCAACCTGCCCCATCCCTGATGTCCTTCTTAGGACATCTCTTGTCCCCGACACTGTGCTGAGCTGTCATCAAGGGGAGCCCACGCTTGCAGACACAGCATCTGATGTTCTCCCCAGCGATGGGAACACTGCAAATGCAGCCAAGGGGCCAAGCTGCAGCCAGGACAGCAGAGGACACAAAGCCCAGGGCAGCAGGAGATGGGCACAACGGAGTTCTGCAGCACACACATTGCAGCCCGTTTAACCCTGGCCATGCCATGCTTCTGCCTGGGTTTGAGGATGTCTGCAGCCAGGCTCCCACTGGACCTTTTGCTTTGGACCTCACTGTGAACAGGGAGAGCATCTCCACATCAGCAAGGATGTGCCAGCACTTTATGGCCTCTCTTACAGACCCATGGTCTCTGCAGTCAGATGCACCCTTCGCCTCTCCCCAAATGGGGGTCTGTGTCCAAGCAGAGGGGCAGCGAACAGGAGTTGGTGCTGCTGGGGACTGAGCGCAGCAAGCTCGGAGGCAGGGATGTGGCCCCCGTTAATCGCTGAGCGCGTACCATTATTATCATTATCATTAGTACCATTTTCCTGGTTCTTCAGTGATGTTGAACACGCTCCGAGACTCCAAACCTCAGCGGAGATTACAGCAGCCCCCTGGAGGGCTGACGAATGGGCTGAGGAAGGCCAAGAATAGCTGTGCTGACAGCACACCCTGCCCCGAGCAGCCTTGAGGGGAGACAGGGGATCAAGGCAGGGAGCAGCCCCTTCCCGTGCCCCAGGCAGGAGGCTCCCACCCAGCTCCCTCCGCACCGTGGAAAGGCTGGAAGGAGCCTTTTGTATGGGAAACCCGGGGCTCTTTGCACGGCACCAGGCTTTTTCCCTTGATATCCATCTCCTGGTTTGTCCTATAATCTTGTAAAACAGAAAAAAACAAAACCCACAGACATTTTAAATGAAATCTATTCCTTCGCATGACACCAGGAATTATGAATTGATAAAGATTTCTTATTATCTTACAACATCTACCACGCCAATCCTTCAGCGGGGCCGTGCCTCTAATTGCAAGCAGATGTCTTTCTCTGCTGACACGTTAAATAGAAGCAGAAAGACCCGCTGCTATCTCCCATCAACAATTTGCACTAGAGCAGAGAACAGATTTGCGCAGAGCAGGGCTGCTGGAGGAGAAGGGAGATTAAGTTCCTGCAGCCCAGGCTTCTAAGCATTACAGCAAAACAAGGCAGCTCAGGGAAACAATGAGCCTAAACAGCCCCTAATCCCAAAGTAACCAAAAGCTTTTGTGCAGGAAAATGAATTTGTTGAAACTAATACTGCCAGAGCCCGAGGAGAGCTCGGAGACTTGAGGTAATGCACCATGCAGGCGGGATGATCCAGCAGATGAGCCCTCAACATCAGCTCTCCATGGACACCGTATGCCCAGCATCGCCTTTAGGACGTCTGCATCAGCATGAGCAATGCAGACGGGATGCTCGCAGGGTCCCTGAGCACCCCATACAGATGGGGGATGCACGGCCCCAATGTGCACCCTTTGGTCTTTAGTCACCAGCCCCACTCATCCTGGGTGGGTTTGGCTCTTCAAAGTCTCCTCCATGGTTCTGTTCCAGTGGATGATCCCTCTCTCCCAAGGCTGGGAATGGAGGTGAGCGGCTGGAGGCTGTCCCATCCTCCCTGCTGTGGTGCAGCAGCCCAGGAATCATCAATAGAAGGGGAAGTGACAGGGTGTTTAGCAAACATTAAGCCCAGGAAGCTTAAAAAGGTCTCCCAGGATTATTCAATAAACATTTAGGACTGAAAGAGGGTGAAATAGGGAAGAAGCTTTAAACCCTTTGGAGCAGGCTCTTTGGGGCTCTGCTAATTCAGCTGGGCAGCACAACATTTAGTAACTAAAGCAGCATCACCGTCATTATGCCTCAGCATTCCCACAGCATCAATTCAAAGGGAGGGACTCCTAGAAACGTTTAGCCCATGCTAATGTTTTATTAAGACCATTTAACACACAACTTTAAACCCACCAGCAACAGGATGCTCGGATCCCAGCCTGGTGTCCATGCCAAGGACAGCACAGCCACCCAGGCCCATGAGGGGGCATATATCCATGTGTGACCACACATTAAATTACCTTGGAGCTCCCACAGCCTTCTCCAAATCAGTTCTTTTCTCTCGCTGTACAATAACTAGGGCTGGGTGTGATCACCCATCCTTAAGGATGAGTGATTTTGAGGTATCCCATTCACCTAACGGGGCTGTAGCTCATTGTTTGTGGGGTTTGCTGTTGTTCTGTGTATCACACACAAGAGGCTGGTGCCTCTGAGCCTGCCAAAGAGAAATGCCCTGATCCATTCATTTCTTTTCAAGTAATAGCCCCATCTTCCTGGGGCAGCAATTAATTGATCCACGTAAATTAATCTCAGCCACATGAATAACTCAAGAGGTTGGAGAAAGTCATCTGGAGGCACTGAACTGAGGCTGCCAACAGCGTAACACAGCCAAAGGGAAAGCAGAACAGCTTCAAGTAAATGCACTGAGGAACCTTCACATTGAGGGCTCCTGGTGATGCATTCGGAGAGAGGAGCACCCCCTTGTCAGCAACACTGGATCCAAACACATCCCCAATCACCTCTCGGTTTATCGTCTCTTTGCTATCACCCTCGTGAAACACCCCGCGTTATGGCAAAGGTGCCCTTTCAATATCTGCTTTTGCATGTGCCACATAGAACCCCATCCACTTGGATTTGTACATCAGAGCCCAGAGGAAAGCTCAGCGCCGCACCACGGCATCACTCAGGAGGCGGACCACAACGTGGCCGCTTCACTGCTCACCCACATCGCAGGGAACGTTATCCTGCTCCCAGGTACGGCTCCTTCCAGGCGCATCCTGGCTTCGCTCCTGCTCCTCCTCTGTGGAGCAATGGCTTAGCAAACCCCTCCAGAGGGGAACCGTTACCACCAGCAGTGACTTTCCAGGCTGCAGGAAGCGAGACCGTTTGCCCACAGCTCCAGGGATGCTGGCAGGCTGCGACCAGGGCCACATCCATCACCGGAGAGGAGACGGGGCCAGGCCAACCCCAGCGCTGTGGTCTCTGGCACATCCCATGGCAGCAGACCCTGCTCCCACCACGCAGGCAGCATTCTTGTGGCAAGCTGCCGGTCCAGAGGAGATTCCAGCCTCCAATGGGAAGCTCTTGAAATAAAGCCCTCATTTTCCAGAGGCTGGGAAGCTTCCACGGAGCTGCCGGCCACCCTGACAGGTTGCTCCATTGCAGCTCTCCGGGATGTGGCGTAGGGATGCTACAGAGCCCCCGGATCCCACACATCGTCCTGTGCCAGTGGCAT
This sequence comes from Psilopsiagon aymara, assembly GCA_024733675.1. NCBI lineage: Eukaryota > Metazoa > Chordata > Aves > Psittaciformes > Psittacidae > Psilopsiagon > Psilopsiagon aymara. The sequence goes on from JANRGW010034703.1 coordinate 12,145, forward strand.
GGACCAGGAGCCTCACAAGGGCACGGGAGCCACCCAGCTCATCCCATTGGACATTCAAGCTCGGATACCTATGGACTGTCAGAGGGGAGCAGCTTAGCCATGTTCAGAAGCTTGGATGGAATCAGCTGGGGAAGAAATAGTAATAAAGCAATGTTTTCCTTTGCAAAACAGAGGTTTTAAAAGCACTTGTAAAGATGCTGGAAGACTTTCCCCCCTCCCCAAACATTGATCTGATGGAGGCCTTTCTCCACTGTGACATGTGCCGGGTTTGGTTGGGTATTGCTTGGCTGGCAAGGGAAAAAAAGAGCCTCTGCGTCAGGGAACAGGGGTTTCCAAACACAGCTCTAGCCTTGGGCTGGAGGTTGGCTTTAATTACATGTGTGCACGTGTCCTTTCTAAGGGTCGCCCAGCATGAGTCGGTGAGAAAGCAGGAGCAGCCACTGAAACGGGCGAGCGCTCTCCCTGTGATGCTACTGGTGTTGGGGGGGGGCTTTGGAGAACATGAGAGGCCTCCTCTGTCCTGTTCACACAGCAGCCCCTTCACCATGGAGCCTATGGTCCACGCCAGCCCCTCCTGTCCCGCTGTACCCCGCACAGAGCAGCATCAACGCAGCTCCATTCGCCAGCCAAAGGAAGGAGCTTTGATTTGGGGTATTTCCCCTGTTATTGCTGCAGGATTGGGTTACCTGCTTGCAGAAGAGATGGTTAACCAGGGAACGCACACAGAACGGTGCATGTCTGGCTGAGGAGCCGATGAGAAGCCAGCTCCAGCCTCAGGCTTACGTAGAGAACCTCAGGGTGCCCTTGCTCCCAGGTCCTGCTGCTTCCAGCCCCAGGTGTGGCTGGGGTAGGGATGGGGGCCCTCATCCATGACCTGTCATGAGCAGCAGAGCAGGGGAAGCAGAAAGCCGTTTCCCACATCCTTGTGCCCTTCGGCCTCACTGAGCCAGAGGTGGGACCTTTGCATCCACCTCTTCTTGATGGATCTCCTTTCCACAATGGACTGAAAGGAAAGAGACGCTGTTCCCTCCCACCTCCTGCTCTGCTCATCACCGCAGGACATTATCCCCTGCTGATGCTTTGTACATCCCCCCCCAGCCTGTGTTTTGTGTGGCCAACAGAAAAGCAGGTAAATGCAGGAGGCATTTTCCCTTCGAGACATGCATCACCCCTTGTCCTGCACAGGATGAATACAGCCCCACACCAGACACACCAAGCTGGTACCTGCTCTTCCCCAGGAGAAGAAACCCTCCCTAATCGCTCAACTCCCTTCCCAGCAGGGCTCAAAGAAGAGTAATGTCAACATTAATTGAGTGATGGGAGATGACTTTTGCATAGCATGAAAGAAAACTACATTTATTTATAACTTAACTACAAACTAGAGGCCAGGAACCCCATTAACAGGCAAAACTCAACAGCAGGGATGCTGGAGCCAACAAGATAAACGTTATTGGGAGGGTAAATTGAGTCGCAAAAGGATGATGTCTTATTCTATATAAGATTCGTGCTTCAGACAAACCCGGGATGACAGCAACCTATTGCTCCAGAATAGCTGCTGCAACCCTCATCCATGAGTCCCACCACCTGAGCATCCCAATATGGGAGCCTAAAGCAAAGTGCATTCAGGCTTCGGCTGCGGATGAGCAAAGAGCTGAAGCTCTCCCCTAACTTCAGGCATCTCCCCCCACCCAGCAGTCGAGGAGGATCCGAGCACACACCGTGCTATGCGCAGCCACAACGCCCCTGTGAGCATTCACACACAGAGGGGTTCACAATAAACACATGAAGTTCAGCCCCATAGAGCAGACCCTCACAAAGCAGTGGGCACACCCTGCTCTGTTCAATCTGAGCTTCACATCCCACTGGCGACACATTCCTGTCCCTTGGGACACCCAACTGTCCCCAGGGAGGCAAGATGGGAGGTTATCTCCCAGCAAGAACGAAGCTTCTTAGCTTAGACTGAGCACTGCTGCAAGCGCTTGCAACCTGAACGAGAACTCGTAGCCATCAGTGTTGGAACTGATTTTGAATGTGAAACACCCCCATGAAGTGCACAACATCAGCCTTTCTGCTCAGCACAGACACCCAAGCTCTGATTCAAGCAGCCTCTGATGCTTTTAGGTTCCAGTAAATACCTCCCTGCTCTTCCATAAAGCCCTGCACGAGCATTCCCCATGTTGAAGGCTTCAGTGGACTTTCCTCATCAGAGAGCAACCCAACAAACATAAGGACAGCAAATGCACCCACATGCAGCAGTCAACTGCGAGTCCTGCTTTTACATGGCCTCAAACACAGCAAGAATCGCCCGTTCCCCGCTCTAGACAAGCCAGTAAAGGAACTGAGCTTGGCAGATTTCAGTACATACACTTAGGAGCTCCCTGCACCTCTTCAGCCCTACCAGATGCTTTGGTTAGGAACTACACAACACCCAGCTCAATGCAAAGAGCCAGCCTGCACCCCAACATCAAGCTACCCCAGACACCAACTCTGAGCTGGGAGCAGCAGCACTGATCTTACCTGCAGGGAGGATGCTGCTGCAGGCAGGATGCTGCTGCGGGCAGGTCTGTGGCCAAAAGCACTACAGGAAGATATCGCTGGTTATCAAACCTCACCTGGGACCATTCCCACCCCTTGGCCATTCACTCCTGATGGGTGGGTAAATGACTTGGATCAAGATAACCTGGGAGCTGAAGCCAGGCCAAAGGGGGCAGTGTTCCAGGAAGCTCCTCTCCTTGCATCCAGGAGATGGGAGGAAGGCAATTCCTGCAGACGGTACTGCCCACTGCAAGCTCTTTGCTGCTTTCCCATCTTTGCATCAGTGTAAGCTAAAATGAGCTTCAGCTGCTTGGCATAAAACAAGGATATGCAGTGGGGAACAACTATATAGATAAACTGGTGTAATCAAGCAGTAGTAATTTGACAGTAGACCTTTCTATCTCCAACACTGTGGAACTAATACTTAAACCTTTGCATCCTCCCTCGCTAGGCAGCAGGGGCAAGATGCTCACAAGAAGGCGACGCACTGGGGCCCTGGATGTCAGCGCCACATGGGATGAGCAATGCAACTGAGGCAGAAAAGACAATAATAAAAACAACTTTCAAAGAAAAAAAGGCGTTTTATTGAGGGGTTTCTTGTTCCAATCACAGGAGAGAGAAAACAGAAGCCATAATGTGTTTATATCAACCACAAGTTTAAAACAAAGGAGAGCAATCAAGTACAGATTTCTTCATCTAAATACACTGTGAGAAAGGCAAGCAGTGCTCTGCTGCAGCAGGCTTTGTGCTCGGGCAAGAGGTTCCCAGGACACCAAGTCATGCCCTGCTCACATGCTTGTGATGCATTGAGGCACTTCATGTCAGCTCCTTACATGCTCCATCACAATCCTATTTCGAGTACTTGCCCTTCAAGAGATAGTTTGCATGTACCTGGAGCTGTTCTCACATCTCTCACACGTGAGGCAAGCAAAGCCCTTAAATCTGAGCAGAGCTCTGCCGAGCACGTCCAGCCCCTGGCCCCTTTTATTCCCAATGTGCATGTGTAGGGATGGCTGTGTTAAGGGAGCAGGGATGCTGCCCACGGCCACACGAGCCTGCTCCCCTGCTGCCTCTGCTGATGTCCCACACATTGGTCCTGCTTGGCAGCACGAATGGGAACCTGCCTCCCCACCACCCCTGCGCTGTCAGTCCTCCCCCATCAGCTCACCCAAGCGCTCACCTCCCTTTTGGATGCAACCAAAGCAAAGCACCCTGCACAGCCACACAGCAGTGGCAGAACACCCCATGGTAACACAGCTCTGAGCCATGGGGCTCCCCTTGATCCCAGCCCTGCACAAGACGGCTCTCGCATCCCCCAAACCTCTTCAGAGGCACGATGCTGCATGGCAAATGTCTCCTGGCCTTGGCTCCCACAGCAAGGATGGATCACGGAGGACCTGGAGGCTCAGACAATAGAAGGCATCTTCCCTTCCCCATGTCCAGAAGGTCTCAGCTGCACGGACACACCGCTGTGTACAGGATGCTCTTCCTGGCTCAGGGGCTTTGGCAGCATCACCCATTGTCTGTGCACCAGGAGGGTACCCACAGCACTGACCACGGGGTTTACGGACTCCTGTGAACTCCATAACCACGGGGTTTTGCCTGCTCATCTGCCACACTTTTCTAAATGAACTATTTAAAGTTACATCAAAACAGAATGTAAAGGCACCAGAACTGCTTACACCACAGTGGTACACGAAACGCTTTCCTTTTAGTGCTGCTATGGATACTGAAAGCCTCTATGTACCAGAAGAGGAAGAGGGGAAAGGGAGCAATGCCCGCTTGACCCAATGGAAGCAGTTGCCAAGTTAGGGAGCACTCTGGCAAGAGAATGGTAAAATTACTTTCCAGGTAGCCCTGTGTCTGGAATACCACATCCCGACCTGCCCAGCGGCTCCAATTGGTTTCTCAAAGGCAAACACACAAGGTGAGAGGGCAGTCTGAAGGAACTGATTGTTTCTGAACTGCTTGTGCAGAGGAAAGCACCAGTGGCATTAAGAAACTCACACCCAGTCCTTCCATGCTCTGTGCCAGAGGCCACTGCGCCACCACTTCCCCCACTGCAGCATCCAAGGCTTGGCAAAGGCTGGAAGGGGCTCCACGTGCACGGGAAGGGGTTTGCTCTTTGGTTGGATGCTTCCTGCTGAAGTGTTTTCAATGCAGTAAATCAAGAGCGGGTTGCTAGAGGTGGCCAAGAGGACACCCACCAGCAGCCTGGGTGACAGCATAACGCCCCAGCACAATGGAAGGGTTAAGCATCCCTCATTCCCACCCAATGCAGCTGTGGAAGCAAAGCCAATGGGGAAGAGGATCTGGATGCTGTTGCCAAGGGTGCTCCAGGATAACCATCCTTCCAGCTCAGCTCCAGGCCCTGACCTGTGGGACAAGGCTGGATCTGTCTGCCTGCCCCATGACTGCACCTCATCAATCCGTGATGTGGAAGCCCATAGTCTGTTAACTTCTTTAATTCACTGATAAAGCACGTTATCTACAATGATTAATTTGCATCAAACAACACTACTACAAGTGGTGGCCTAAGACAACCGAGTGGGACCTTCTACAGAGCTCACCTCCTAAACCCATCTCTGTTTGCTGTGACACATGGCCCCGCAGTGCGCTTGGCTCTTCATGGAATTCTTCTACCATCAAGTCCATGGCTCTGCTTATTCCCACACAAGGAATATTCCCACGTGGGGAACAAAGAGCGCTCCCGAGCTAAGGAATAATTGATTCACCAGCTTTGGGTTGAAACCTCAAAAATGAGGGTTTGTTATTTCACTTAACTGCAATACAATAGGACTATCTCAGATGGCAAGATATTCATTCTCTTAAAGAGTAATTGTGATTGATGAGAATAGTGAATGGAAGGAGGACAGTAAAATTAATGTGGAGCAAGAGGGGTCTATGGAAAAGAGAACTTGTCCAATTAACAGAATAATGAATTTCAGCTTGGTCGATAAATGTAATCATTTGGATCCAATATTCTTTGTCTTTCATAAACTATTTGACCTCATGCTAACATGACATTTTGATTAGGGGAAAAAAAAAAACCCAAACCCAGAATGATACAAAGCCAACTTGTCACACATCAAAGAGATGAAAACCTAGAAACTGAGAGCTCCCACAGCAACTGCAAAGAGGTACAGATGGAGACGCTGCGTTTCCCATGGCGCTCCATAGGGACAAGCCCTGGACCTTCCGCAACCTGGTGTTTTGCCAGCAGCCTGAAGATACTAGGAAAGCATCACTGGTGAAGTCAGGGAGTGACACGAGCTCTCCTTGGCCACAGCCCTGGGCTGCAAAGGCCACATGTGCATGGGAACCTCGCCATGGAAGGTGAGGTGGGGATGCTGAGCTGAACGTGGCTGCTGCTCCATCCCACCGGGCAGGACCAGCACGGTGCCAGGCTCGGCTGGGTGCAGAGGCCAGCGCAGGCATCCCGGTGGCACACTGCAAGAGATGCTCATCAGGGGGGGCTCCCCAGTCCAGCTCTATCAAGGCATCACAAGGACCCCAGGGTTAAGGCTTAAACTAAGCAGGTTTAGACTACAATGGGGCTTTTTTACAGTGAGGACAATTAGCTATGAGAAGGTTTTATCAGAGGTTGAAAGAGGTTGTCCACTATTAACTGTGAGGATAATCGGCCAGCTCTGGTTCGAACAGGAGTTACTTTAGGGCGGTCCTGCAGCCACAAAGACAGTCACGAGGGTCCTTTCTGCAAGCGTGTCACCTCCTGACATAACCTGGCCCCGCTCTGCTTGCCCTCTTTACCTGGTAGCTGCTGCTTAAATGAACGGACGCATCCACACAGCAGCAGGATGCTGGATGCTGCAGGCGTGAACCGCGCCTGGTGCATGTCACACTCATGCTGGCAGCGGGGAGGTGGGAGCCTGGGGTCAGCAAGGGAAGCTCCAAGGAGCATGAGGAGGGAGCAGGAGGGCTCGGCCAGGTCCAGGCAGCGGCTCCCCCATTGCCCATCACTTGAAGACAGATGGAAACGTCGGGCAATCGGGAGACTTCATCTTCTTCATGAACTTCTTGAACTCCTTGTTCTTCTTGTCCCACTTGTAGATAGCCGTCAGCAGGTACTGGGTCTTCACCTGGCGGCCCATGATGAGGAAGGAGTGGCCGAGGTTGTCCAGTTGATGGCAGGGACAGTCAGCCCCATTCTTCAGGTACAGCACCAGCTTCTTCAGGTTCTTCTTCCGGATGGGGCCCAGCTTCAGCGCCTTCCTCTTCCGCGGGACGATCATCTTGTCTCCGTTCTCCTTCTTCACTTCCTTTATGGTCATTTTCAGAGCTGGAAAACAAGCCAGAGAGAAGGGGAAAACCAATGATTCCTGAGCAGTTCACTGGCACAAAGCCTTTGCTTCTGCATCCCCTGCTCCCCTCTCCCAGTAATGCCTTGACCTGCCAGCCACAAGTGGAGCCATCCCCATGACCAGGTAAAACACTGATGTCCCTTTCCCTTCCCCAAAGCATGCCAAGGGCTTTTTATTTGAGAGGGAGACTTGTGCAGGCAGGGATATGCTCTTTGCTGTCAAAATGTTAGCTGAGCAAACAAGGTGATTCCCCTGCTCCATACGCATGGAGACTCTTGAAAGGGCTATTTAAAAGGTCAACCCGGCCTCTCAAGCATCTGTTTGCAGTCACTCCTGGCCCTTGGGTGGCTGTTTCAGGTTTCCAAGCAGTGAGCATCTCCACATTGGAGCAGTAAAGCCCCAGCAAAGAGCTGTGTCTATGGGAGCAGTGCAGAGGCATCCACGTGCCTGCACCTCCCACTTACATCCTCCATGGAAAATACTTTCCTCTTTGGGTTTCAGCGTTTTCCCCCAGTTAATTCCACTCAAATCCCGCTGTTCCTTTAGCCATGACCATGAAGAGGAATTCAGCGTACATGGGAAAAATGATGAAAATGTGTTGTACATTAAAGCATCACTTCTGTGCCATTTGGCTCTGCCTCGAGTTTGGGGAAAAGCACATGTGGCCAAAAATTACTAACATATTTCCATCATTTGGGAGTTCACTTCATAGCTGCAGATGAATAGCGCTCAGAGAGGTGATGAATTGTCTGCTGTCCCCTCTCATTTGCCTCTCAGAGCCTGTGCAGTGGACAATGTGCAGCATCCTGTGGCTCTGGCAGGGAGATTGGTCCCTGCAGCATCGTTCCTTGAAGTCTTGTTCTGCTGGAACTCGGAGCAATGAACACACACTGCTCTCTGGACAGCAGTTCTGCTCACCGTTCCAAACAGGAATGTCAGCACAGTGACAATGCTAAGGCAGCAGGAGCACCCTCCTGCCCTGAGCCATGCAGCATCGGGATTTATCTGCCCGTGTGCCAAAAGCACCTGCTTGTGTTTGCCAAGAGCCCTCTTGTGTTGTGCTGTTCCTGTATAAGAAAGCAATCCAGGACTGGAAACCTGCGCAAAGCTTTCACTCCATCTGTTTCCCAAATTGAGGATGCTTAAGGAGCAGAAAGGACTCCGGCTTTAAGGAGCTAAAGACACTGAAGCAGATCAGTTTGCAACAGATCTGGAAAATGAAGCAAGTCATTTTCAGGCAGCTCTAAGCTCTGTGACATTAATTGGGCAACAGTGGCAGCATCCCGCAATGTGAACCTCCACTTCTTTATCCGTTCTGACTCTGAGCACAGCGGTTGCCAGAGCAGGAGGAATGGTTTAATACCAGTCATAAGAGCCCTTTCCAAAATGGCTTGTTTGCAAATTGCTCTGCTCTGATCGCTGCAAGTTTAGTTTGGTACCAGAGGAAGAAAACAATCTGGCAGAGGAGAAACTGTTCAGCTCCAAGTACCACAGCCTACGGGAGACAAAGAGGGTCTGGCAATGGGATGTCTGGCGAACAGTGATGCCCATAAGGTCCTTTCCAACCCAAACCGTTCTATGGAGCTTTGCACAGCCACCCAGGTAAAACTCAGCCTGGCTCAAGGAACACTAGGTTTTGCTGTGGACTAAGCAGTAACTCAACCCAGACCAAGGGCATTATAACCACTGCTCAGTTTTCACCCATTGCCAGTGACCTGGCTCCTGGCCCTGCTGTGCTCCCCTATTCAGGCCACATGCCCCAAGTTCAAACCTGCTTTATGGGCACAACGGTCACTGCAGCAGGGCTGGACCCGCAGCTCTGGCATCCTCCTGCACATCAGCCCGAGGGCACATTCATTCCCTGCACACCCAGCTCAAGAGCTCATCCACCAGCGCAGTGGGAGGCAGCCCCTTGGCTCCCTAAGACATAAAGGGTTTGGCACGGGGAGCATCATGCGCCGTGCCTGGCATCCCCCTGGCCCTGGGAACAGCAGCAGTGGGAAAGGCTCAGGCGGGATGGATGCAGACTTGGCTCCAGATGCAAGGGAGCTGCCAAAGCAAACAGCTTCCTCCCAGGGAGCCCCAGCCTGTCTGCTCCCCCTGCACCACACCAGGTCTGATCAGTGCTGAGCAGAAGAGCAGTGATTGCCCCCAAGAGCCCAGGATGCGCTTGCTTGCACAGATTCAATCCTCAGCCATGGATACCAGGAGGGAGCTGAAAGACACTGAGATGCTGGAGAAGGGGAATGGAGCTGGTGCAGGGCCTGGAGCACAGTGTGGTGGGGAACAGCTGAGGGACCGGGAGGTTCGGTCTGGAGAAAAGAAGGTGATGATCTTAAAGGTCTCTTTCAATCTGGTTGATTCAATGATTCCAGTGGCGGCTGCCCCATCGCCAGCCACAGCTCCTGCTTAGACCAAGCCAGGAATGGGGCCTCAGTGACAAACATCGTATGAGGTGGTACCAGAGCTCCGCTAGCCCTAATGCAGAGAGAACAGGGAGCACTGGAGATATAAAAGTGTCCCTTTTTATTCCTGCTAATACAAGTCTGTGTGCATGAAAGTGTTTGCTCACTGGGACTCAAATTACTCTTGGCAGCAGCAGCACCAAAGGCCCCGCAGAGCTTTGGTTGGGGTCCAGTCTGACAAAGCACAACTCATGTTTCATCACTTGGAACAATTCCTATCAATCTCCTGCCTGCTCCCGCTTCCCAGCGTGGGGAAAGAGGAATCCCAGGCAAACCGGGACCACCGTGTTAGTGCTGCCGAGCCCAACGCCAGCACTCAGGTGCCCTCTCCACATCCCCAAGGGATGCGCTGTACCGAGGCACCCCACTCACTGTCCCCAGCACAACTGGGGATGCAGGCACCGCATCTCCAGCCCCTCTTCATCATCACGCTGCAGCATGGGATCATCCCTGTGCTCTCCTGCCTGCATAGGCAGGGGCCCCATTCCAGCACCTCAGGGGCAGGGGAGGGAACATGAGAGAAGGGAAAGCTCTGCTGTTCCTTCAGCCTCGCTGCTCCTTCCTTTAGAAATCACTCAGAAGGAGGAAACCTGCCAGAAGACACATTAGGGCTGTAATGGGAGAAGGCTGCAGGCAAGGAGCTGTCAGTCAGGGGGGAAAATAAACAGCATGTATTGATTGCACTGCAGTCCCCAGTGCAGCGAGAGCCCTGGAGCAGGATCCCCTCGGACCCCAGAGAAAGGGCAGAAACAATAAATAAAATCACTAAGAGAAACAGAGAGAGGAATGAAGCCAGGGCCAGCCCAGCACAAGGAGGGAGGAGCAAGCCCTGGCTGCAGCACAGGGAGGCTGGGGGATGCAGGGCATGGGAGAGCAATCGCAGCTTCATCCTGCATCCCCCCGAGCTGCACCTAAAGCTCAGCTCCCGTTAGCCCAGTGCCCCCAAACTGGTCCTTCCAGTAAATGAAGGGGCTACAAGGATGCTGGAGAGGGACTCTTCACCAGGGACTGCAGCGATAGGACAAGGGGTGATGGGTTCAGACTGAAACGGGGGAAGCTCAGGTTGGAAATAAGGAAGAAGTTCTTTACTATGAGGGTGCTGCCCCAGCAGCTCATCCAAGGCCCTCTCCCGGTCCCTTTTCCTCCCAGCCTCCCCATGCTCACAGCTGGATGCTCTCTTCCTTCACTGTCCTCCAGATCAGCACCATCCCAGGGCTGTTACACAGCCACCTCTCACCCTGGTACATCCATGGTGGACAAAGTGCTCCTCGTGTCCCATCCGTAACTGGGATAGAAGTGAACCCCCCAGTAACACTGCTGCAGGGACCAGCCCGGCACACGTTAGTTTAAACATTTATTGGACACATCTGGCTCTGATGGGGATCTGTAACCTGTCAACTGCCAGTGTTTGCCTTGGTGGATGTGCAGGAGAAATCTCAGTCCCAAGGGCTGGGAGTTTATTCTAGTGCCAGATAAACAGCTCTCAAAGAGAAATCACCCCATGACAGCAACTAAACAAAGATCCAAGGGCCACCACGCACTGTGCTTTGCACCCTGAAGTCAATGCTGGGCCATCCCCAGGAGCATCCTGCACTGCTCTCCCTCATACGGAAGCGAAGCATCACATCTCTTCCCTTGCTCCAGCTGCTCAGCCCAGGCACATCGGGAGGCAGCTCTACCCACACCCAGGATGGGAGGACAAGCACAGTGACAGAAGGAGGAACACAATGAAACCTCCACCAGTGAGAACCCATGCGAGCAGGTCTGGTGGCAGGGAGCAGCCGGGTGACAACAGCATATCCAAGCCACAACCAGTTTTCCATGGTGAAGGCAGAGTGACAGCTCTCCCTTCTATTTGCTGCTCCTGGTACACGGTAACCCTATATCTGCCCACTGCTTGCCAAGAAACGTTTCCATCCTCTGGATGCTGTCACCACAAAATTCCCCAATAACCAACATGCTCTGCGGGCAATTCAGCATCTCCAAGGCCATGAATTCCTCTGGTTTGGCCTCTGCTCCCTGTTGTGTAACTGTCCCGGAGCTCGGAGAGGGTATTTAGCAGCGGAGGCTGATGACAAGCATGTGGTTGAACTTGTACTGCACTTGCCCATCAGTGGGGCACCACCTCAGCTGGCTGCTGGTGCGGGGAGCCAACAGGTACCACAGTGACCCATCAGCAGCGTGGGTCCCAAGTCCTCCGGGCATCCCAACCGAGAGCACGGAGCTGCCTCCAGTCTCGCCCCAGGGATGCAATGGGACAGCTCCTGCTCACCTCATCTCCTGCTCAGCCCCATGGTGGGGTGAAGAGCAAACCCCACCACCGAGCTCACACATCCATTACCCAGCGAGGAGCACGCACATTCCTGGGAACTCTTACATGGGTGTTCCTGTCGATGCTTTTCCCTGGTAGGAAAAGTCCTGGCTGAGCTCAGGACTCGCAGCATACCAGACCCGCAGGAGAGCGGGGACTTCATTTCCAGCAGAGGGGGGAACACGCCAGCATGCAGAGCAGGTTTGGGTTTGCATAGCGAGCTCTGGCGCAGGGCATATCCAAGTGCTAATCCCCAAGGAATGCACACCTTGTTCAATATGCCTTTAATAACCTTCCGGGAAAGTTACATACACCAGAAAGGATGTCAAAAGCAGTTAATTCTGGGTTTGATCTCAGAAAACCAATCCTTTTCCCTGCGATGCTTTTGCTTTTACATGAAGTTCTGTTTACCTACAACTGTCTGACTCACTCTCATTACATATTTAAGACAGCTTTCGAGTAGCTCTGCGCTCTTTAAGCTCACTGCTTGGCTTTGGGTGTTTGACACCTACGTTTGACATCAGCACTTGGATAAAGAGAAAACCAGCAGTAACAGCAGCCTGGAGGAAACTGCTTTACTCATTCAAGCAAGCGGAATGAGAGCCCGTGCTACCCATCAGTCCTGCAAGCACATAGCACCAGGGTTAAGTTCCAAACCCTGCTGAGCCCATCAAAGAACCGGCACTGCTGCTCCTGCCCCATCCCCAGACCCACACCACCCTGTTTGCAGCAGGGACCCCGCAGCATCCCTGCATGATCCCACACTGGGGCAGGGTGGGATGCTCAGCACCGCAGGTGGGCGATGGAGGAGCACAAGCGCTGGGACCCACTGTCCCCATCCCTGGGTGCCCCGGGCTGCAGGAGCCGGACACATCCTGGACGTGTCCAGCCCTGTCCCATCCGCCACTGATGCGCGCCGACACTGACATCTAGAGGCACGCTGGCCTCGGGGAAGGATGGTGCTGCCTGCAGGCACGGCCACATGGCTGGCCACGACACGCAGGGACACAGCGGTCCAGCATCCAGGCACAGCATCCCCCCTGCGCCCCCAGCATCCCTCCTTACCGAACTCGCTGGCACACAGATGCTCCACGATGGCCTCCGACTTCATCTCGTTGTCACAAGGGGGACACACGGTTGTTCCTGGCAAGAGGAAAGGAGAGGTTTTGAGGAGCTGGCTCAGGGGACAGGCTGCCTGCGCTGCCATTCACTGCCCTCCAGCCTGCCATGGGCTGTCAGCCCCACAGAGCAGCACCCTGCTGTGGGTCAGGAGAGCCCCCTGCCAGCCCCTTTCCAGCATCACCAGCAGCCCCAGGGCCAGGCACCGGCAGTGCCAAGAGCGAGGGCAGTGCTGGCAGGGAGAGGGGTGTTGAGGGCCAGGCACTCGGCTGAGGGCAGCCGCTCGCCATGGGGCATGGCCCACAGCCCGCTCATGCTCCCTCCTCACACCGTGCCAAAGCACTGCCAAAGCAGGCACACGGTGCCCAAGCCCTGCCTGGCGGGAGGATGCTGCCCTCATGCTGAGAGGCTGCCCCAGAGCCAGGCAGGGCGGTCAGGATTGGTTCCCCCTCAGTGCTGGGATTGCCACACAGCAAGCCCACAGAGCAGCTCTGGTTGGTGATGGACCCACAGCTCCCATACCCTGCTTTAGAAGCTCCTCTGGCATAACCCCACGAGCAGACATCTTCCTGTTTGTGTTCTGGGCCCGGCTACATCCCACATCCTGTGGGGCAGCCCCATGGCTCCAGCAAAGCAGAGCCTCCACATCATCCCCTTGGGATGATGGCTTCCAGCCCAGGAGGTTTCATCGGGATCATCCCAAGGGCAAAGCTCACATCACCCAGACACTAAGATCTGTTTCCAGGCCCCCATCTCCAAGCGGAGCAGAGACCACCCCAGAGGCACAGATTTGTGAGGATGAGTTTACGGAGCCAGGAGATGCTGCCCCCGGTCCCGCAGGACGAGGGCTCATTCCCACACAAGGGAGCTATTTTGGGGGCTGAAACATCTGCAGGTCCCTGCGTGCAGACGCAGCGCTCGCTCCATCCAGCAGAACCCACAGTGCTGCTGGACCAGACACAGAGAGCTCTCCCAGAGGGAGGGTGCAGAGCCACGACCCATGCCACCTACAGAGCAGAGCCTCCCCAGCCACAGATGCCCCACGGGGTTTCAGGCGAGACGTTTGTTTGCTGTGGCTTGTTCTTCCCCTCTTGCCTCCCTCCCAACGTGTCCTGTGCCAAATGCTAATTCCTGGGGTCATGCACCACATCTTTATTAATCACACATGCAGAGCAACTGGCCCTGCAATAGCCCCAATGTGTGCTGGCCCCAAAAGCTGATGCCTCCATCCCTAACAGCAGCCTGTCTCCTGGGGAAATGCCTTTTCCACGAGCCTAATGTCACATTCACCCGTCTCAACCCAGAGAGGAGGAGGCAGGAGCCAGACTTTGGGGATGGGATGACGTCCCCAAGGCTTTATTTTTAACATCAGCATCAGGATGCTTCCCCCTGGGCTGCACACTGGATGAGAGGGAGAAGGGATGCGACAGCCCCAGCAGCGCCTGCTCCAGTGCCAGGAGTTAGCGACCGTGCTGGGGACCACCCTTGGGAACAGAGGGGTACCTGCCAGCATCAGTTCATCTCCACACATCCCGCTGTGCAAAGCACTTCCATGTGCCTCAGCAGCCAAAGCGAGCACTAGGACAGTGGCTGAGCCTACACGGGCCAGACAGACACCGCGCTGCGCCCGCCCCAGGAGCTTTCCAGGCAGCCAAAGGAATGAAATAAGAATAGGAAAAATCGGAGTCATTGTTCCCTGGTGGAACATCGGCTTTGCTCCAGCAGCCCCAGGAAGGCTCTGGCACCAAGGGATCCCTTCGTGCTGCAGCAGGGCCAGCAGTCATCCATAGGGCAGTGCATCCATCCCCTTCCCACAAACACGGCTGCCAGGCACGTCCTGCCAAAGCTCTGCTCCCCGTGGATAAGACTCTTCCCTGGGGCTCTGTGGATGTCCCAGCAGCAGCCTCTGCCACGCGCGCATCCCACTGCTGCATCCCTGCTATGGCACTAATGCGCTGTGCCAAAGGGTGCCATGGTCCCCAGCACTCACCATGGCATGGATGTGCCTGCAGGGCTCCTGGGGACACCATCCCATACCAAGGCGAAGGGAAATGCTTCCCTCCTATGGGACACCCCATCACGCCAAGGTCAGGAGCACAGCCATCTCCTGCCATTGACACCTCTACCCCAAGCACAACCTTCGCCTGCTTCTTCCCTGCTGACCGTTTTCCAATGCCTGGCTTTAGAGCCAGCTTACTCCAGGGGCAGGAGAAGGAATGTGTAATACTATATTAATCTGCAACTCCCCTGATGCATCCTGTGGGCCTGCAGGCTTTACCGCCTCATGCTTAAGGAGAAAGGAATTCTGCAGGTCAGCTCTTTGAGAGGCAGGAACAAATTCCAATTTCGAGGTGTTAATGGGGGGGGGAAACCACTGAAAGGGCTCCTTCTTATGAGTGCCCAGAGAAAACGGGGGGGACACTGCTGGGTTCTGACCCTCGGAATCAGCCGGGAACACACCCCAGTGCTCAAGACCAAAGGGGTCCCACCTCAGTGGTGCTATCGAGGCAGGTGAGCAATAAGTCAAACTACACAAGGAAAAGCTTTGCAGATGCCCCCCTTCCCAGGTTTTAGGTGATTAATGCAGACACTAACGAACGACCTGCAAACAGCTCTACCAGTGGTTTGGACCTTGGCAGGGGCAGCGCTTCAGCAAGCGCAGATCCAGCTGCCCAAGGAGCAGCTTGGCTGCAATCCCTAGGGAATAAAAGTGACCTTTGTACCCGCAGCACGGGATGCGGCTGTGGTCTTGACCAAGGGTCTAGGTTCACACGGGACAGATGAATTTAGAGCCCTCCTGGAAAACAAAGAGCTTCCTCCAGCCACCGCGTTAGCGAGCACAAGCCATGGCAAGGAGGCCAGCATCGGTGCCGCAGGGGGAGAGGATGGATCCACAGGGAGCAGCAGCAGCCAAACCTCAGCCCTGGCACGGGCACACGCATCGCACCCCATTGCCTCCACATGCCCCTGCTGAGACACAACAGGTTGCTCCCTTTCCATGGCTCTGAAGCATGAGTCCCGCTGGGATGAGCGGGATAACCCCAGTGGGCTGAGGGAGCACTCCCAGCCCAGCACAGTGTGAAGCCTTTGTCTGGGATGGTAACTGCACACAAGTGGCCACTGCGAAGGGCCACCTCTCCTCCAGATGAGCTCCGGACACAGCACAGAAACCACAGCAGTCCCTCAGCCCCATGCGCAGGTCCCCCTCATCCCCAAGTGCCGGCACTATCCCCTGTGAAACCAGGAATGCCCATCCCTTCCAGCGGGGCTCTGGACACGGGAAAGCATTGCACTTTCACAGCTCTCTGCCTTCTCCCTCTGCAAACATCCCTCCCAGAGCGTTCCGATGCGGAACGCCGGAGCGACACCGGGATAATGGGTTACTGTAAAAGTTTTCAGCAACAAGCCACACTCATTGCAACTCACACAAACAAGGCAGGCTGGCACCCAACAACCCTGCCACGCACATGGGAGCAAACAAGAACCATGTCCCCTTACCCAGCCCCTTCTTCTCTCACCCCAGGGCTGCTCAGGAACAAGGGATAACTCGACACTGTGCCTGTGTTAATGTCACTATTGACCTTGGTCAGGCAGTGATTTCTGGGACAAGGGGGACACAGCACACATCCTTGTGCTGCCAAGAATAGCAGGAGTCCAGCTCGGGAGAGAAACCAGGGCCAGGGCAGAGCAGCACCTGAGGATGGAGGGTCAGAGCCCTGGTCCATAATGAGGACCAGAGCAGCCACACACCCCCCGTGCCCCTACACCGCCTGCCCAAGGGCCTGGCTCCAGGATAGAGGGATCCTGCCCTCCTCATGGGCTGCAGGAGCAGAGTTCAGGTGAGTCTCCTCCTGCCCCAAGACCCTTTTAGTCCAGCACAGCCCCTCCTGGGGCAGCACTTGCCCCATCCACCCAGAGACAAGCACCAGGAGCAGGGCTGCAGCAGCACTCACCTTTGGGCCTGGAGACCTCGGTGGCATTAGGGGCTGTCATGGCAATGCAGACATCATCCTGAGGAAACTGGTCACACTTGAGCATCTCGGGCCAGAAGAAGCCAAAGAACTGCATGACGGGCTCGCAGGAGTCACGCACGGCCTCGCAGAGCCAGCGGCACGGGTACACCGGCCGGTCCAGGCAGACGGGAGCAAAGAGGGAGCAGAGGAAGACCTGGGTGCCCATGTGGCAGTTCTTATTGAGCAGCGGCACCCAGCTGCTCGCCTGATGCTTCACCTCGGCCATGGTCTCGTGGTCCAGCAGGTTGGGCAGCACCATCTTATCGTAGCCCACACTGTGGCACAGCCGCAGGTCCGCGGGGATGGCCACGCACTGGTGCGGCTTAGCATAGAACCGCCCTCCCGGGTAGGGACCCAGGTCAGACTGGTAGCTGACATAGTCATACTCACTCGCCCCACCGCACGCCAGCAGCCCGGCGGCCACCGACACCAGCGCCCGCAGCGCGGCGCCCCGCACGCTGCCCATCGCCCCGACGGCGCCCTCCGCTGCCGGGGCCCCTCCGCTGTGCCCTGTCCGGGCCCCTCCGCTATACTATGCCCTGTCCGGTGTCCGGTGTCCGGTGTCCGTTCCCCGGTCCCCGGTCCCCTGTCCCCGTTCCCC
>JANRGW010034704.1:0-40331 GCA_024733675.1 Psilopsiagon aymara
CTGGTTTATCTAATGGGTCTTTCTGATGTTATTTCAAAATATTTGTGCTGTTTCTTTGTATCACCTTTAATGATGTGTCACTATTGCTGTATCTTTGTTGTCACCATTTATTTGTATAAAGCTTCTGATAGTCATTCAGGGAAGTTTTGGTGTAACCATATTCCTCTTGAATACACCAGGATAGTAGGCTTTTATGATTTGAATTAAATTATGGTTATAAATAATATTTTAAAATCATTCTTAAATTTGTAATT
Source organism: Psilopsiagon aymara (assembly GCA_024733675.1). Taxonomy (NCBI): domain Eukaryota; kingdom Metazoa; phylum Chordata; class Aves; order Psittaciformes; family Psittacidae; genus Psilopsiagon; species Psilopsiagon aymara. The sequence continues at coordinate 255 of JANRGW010034704.1, forward strand.
AAGAAACTGGGTTTTAAAGCTCCACTTACAGTTATACATACATTTCTTAGTAACAGCCAGCTCTACTGTACTCCTGTTTCTCACAGAATATATTGCCAGACAGCCTGCTGTTACCTATTCCCTTGATTTTCTTGATGCCTGGCTTTGTACACCAACATTCTTGTTTCTCTGCATTAATTACTTCTTTTCCTGAAATTTCTTACTTTTATCTCCTTAAGGCTTTTGTTCAAATGACATTCCACACTGATGGTCACAGCTGCTGCTTCCATAGGAGAGCTTGTAATTTTCATAATTTTGAATATAAAATTGTCTCTGTTCAGTTAGTTTGTTCCATCTCTGTGACTGGATGCTGTCCTCACCATGTTTCAAAAACCGTGAAACTGTTTAAATCATGCTGTACGGTTTGAATCCTCTAAGAGCTGCCAGCTAGTCAGACCACCTCTCTGCAACCACCTCAAGAGGTTTCTCTGATTCAAAAGAGCTAAAGGAAAACGTAGTAGTGCCAAAAAATGTTTGTGATACCTGCACTTCTTTTTTTCTTTCTTTTGCCTATTAATTTGGTAGTTAGCTTATCTTATTATTAAAGTCTCCATCTGAACTCTTGTTGAGGCAGTGACAGTTTCCGATGACAGTTAAGCCGAGCTTATTCCGTCTTCTCCCTTCTGCCATGTTTCATGAGTGTGTGTTTGTGTTGAGTGTTTATTATTTTTTTCTAGTCTCTCCTACTGTCCTGTGGCAGTTAATTTCTGACTTTTTGTTTCAAAGCTGTAAAGATACCTTAAAATCATTATCATCAAGTTGCCTCATTCCTGTTCCCTCTTTTCCACCTGAGGTGCTTGCAGTGGAACCTCTACTGAAATGCTTTCTACAGGTAGCCCTAGCTGCTAAATTTGTGGAGATGGGTGGGGATACAAAACCACCACTGCTTGGTGGTGCTGGTGGTTGTGATAAGGATTTTTGATTATTAAGGAAGAATTATTGACAAAAGTTTGCAAAAATAACTCAGGAAGGACTTGTACATACCCCTGTACAAATCATCAGTTAACTTAGGAATGGTGTTGTCCATTTTTTTATGGAAATCAACTCAGACTTACCAAAGACTTCTTAGGAGTAAGAACCTGGAATAGATTACCAGATTGCTAACTTTGTATTATTCTTTTATGATTGGTTTTGTTATAGCAAGAATCAAGAAAAGTGACTTTGTAGAGGCAGGGTTGAATAGCTTGTGATACTATATGGGGCAAAACCACTGAGAAATCTTTATGCTGTGGTTTAATAACAGTTACTTAGTATTTTTCATGTGCTTAAAAATGGTTTTAAACAGCTGCATACAGTTCATTGCTCTTGCTCGAGCACCAGTTTAATATCAGTGGATATCAATGTTCTGCATGAACAGGTACAGCTCACTGTAAGATGATTGTTTGATTTAGAGATCTCTGCATGTTTGCCAGAGGTTTAGTTTGATGTAGTGGGAGCACAAAACAGGAAGATTGAGAACTGTAATCTTGACCTACTTAAAAAGGTAAATGTGAGACCCCTAAAAAACTACACTTCTCTCTTTTCATACTGTTATAGGCCTGGAAATCCTGCTTTTTCAGGACCAGTTGGTGGTGTTGGCAATTCAGTTTATACTGCCAACTTTATGTCTGCTGGTAGGAGGTGCTGTCTAAGTGCTTAAGTATAGTATTTCTCATGTTTGAGTCTGACTTATTTGAGGAAATTCCTGCTGGAAAATGAGAAACTGTAGAGAAACTAGTGTGACTGCTCAGTTGCATCCTGGAGATTATTGGAATCAGTCAAAGGTTCCTGTAGACAGTTCAGCTGGTGGCTAGGTTACTTACTTTTTGGTTTTGAGGAAGTCAGCTGTTACTTTTGCTATTGTATCTCAGTTGGGGTAGCGCTGTAATATTTAATAAGTAGTATTCTAGAAATGGCTAGTTGTTTTTTATTGTTGCTGGTTTTTGTTTGAGGTTTTATTTAATTTTTTCTCATCCAACACTTAGAATATGTTTTTTTTCTGTAGGAAGGCATACAGGTAAAGACAAATCTTTTTACCAGCAAACTGACCTTGGTGTAAGTGGCAAGTTATGCCATTTGGGAAATTCAGAGAAAGCAAAGTGAACATTTTATCTGTGCATTTACCAGTGTAAATGTAAACACGCTGTCGGCCTGATTTTAAAGTTGTTGTTATGCAGAGGAGAATTGCATCTTGATTTTCATTAATGCTCTTAATTCTGATTCTTCTTCAGAGAGTCCTTACAGTTGTGGTAAAGAAATTAGTTTCCATTTTAGTAGCAATACTTAATTTAGTAGCAAATACACTTTCTGAGAGTTTCTATTCTTCTGCTTATACTTCAAATAAAGACTGGACATCTCTTGCAGTCTGCAATTTTGCACCTTGTGTATCTACTTGTTCAGACAATTGGATATTTTGTACACTTATAATGCTGCTTGTCTCACAAAATCTTTGGCTAATCTCTGTTTGGCTTATTGACCAATACCCATGCAGCTGCTTTCTGTAGGACAAAATAAGACTATTTGTACATGAAAAGAGATTATTTTGATTTTTCCAGTGAGCACAGTCTGCAATTGTTTGAGATCTTTCAGCAAAACCCCTATTTGGCTGTTGTTCTTTTTTTCCTTCATATATATGACTTTTATGCTGTAAAAGGGCTGGTTTGGATATTTTCCCCACTTTTATCTGTCAATGCTGGGATTCAAACTCAAAGATTTGTCTTAGGGGAAGTTTGGACTTTAGCTTTAGAGAGATGTCCAAGCTCTAGAGAACAAGTAGAACAGATTAATGGTAAGTCTTGTCAAGCCATATTCAGCTTGTACTGTGGGCACTGGAGTCCCTATATTAACTCTGTAGGCTAAGCTTCTATTAGGAATTGTTTCTACTTGCGGAAAAGGTTGACTTATGTAGCAGATATTTTGCTTTGAAAATGAAGACTGGATTTGCCTTGCAGGAAATGATAAACCCTCTGTCTTGAATTTGACAGGTGTTACGTAGTGCAGGTATTGCTGGTGTTTGTGTTTTCTCATTGCTTTTTGAAGACATGAGGTCAGAAAATCCCTTTTGGAACTCTTTCTCTGGACATCCTGGTTCACACCTAAAGCTTTAGATTAACTAAAGAACATTATTAAAGAATACTGAGAGAATTACAAACACTTTCTGTGTGCTGATTGCCCTTTTCTTTTGGGGAAACATTATTTATTGCCAGGTAACCCATTAAACTTTCAATTAAGATCTGGCCAGCATAAGCTCTGATGCTACTTTGAGAGCAGCGGGCTCAGAGGTGCCACCCCGCTATGAATCCTGCTTTGATAGCTGGTGTACTAGAATCACTCAAGATGTTCTGAATGAAATCAAAGCAAATGGAAAGGTTTGATAAATGTGTACTTAAAAAAATATTTCTGTGTGACAACATTGCACAGACAAGGACGGTCACCTTTAAAGGAGACTCATGCTTACCCTAGTGTGTAGATTAAAGGACTAGTTTCTGTTAGAAAGCATCAGAAGAATTAAGTGCTGGTTCTGCTAAAAAGAAAGCAGAAACTGTCAAGAGTGTCTAATAGATTTTGACGCTGGTAATGTTCTTAGAATCCTCAAAGGGAGCTTTAAAAATTGTTGAATAATTTGTGACTCAGGAGAAATCCATATAAGAAAATGAAAAGAAAACTCAAATTAAGTGCTGGTCTCTATTGTTTGAGTATTTCAAGAGGAACAAATGTCTTTCAGATAACAAGTTGAAAGATTATTTGGATTCATGTGATTAAAAAATTCATGAGCTGTTAAGCTCCTGATAGCAGCATAAATATAAAAACTTATATTTATATATGAAGGAGGATATTCTATATAATTGAAGCTTTGAAAGTTGTCTCATGAGCATGTTGTGTAAGGTCTTCATCCCTGTAGGAAAACCACTGACTTGTGTTGCATTCTACTGAAGTACAGATTTTAGTCATTAGAAGAATAAGGGAGTGCCCACAGACAGAAAGGATGAGAGACAGGATTTTCTTTCCTCTTGTCTTTTTTTCTTTCTCATCTAATATGCTAATGAAGGCCAGTTTATTCTGTAGGAAAATAAAGCAGGTATTGAATGTTGTTACGTGATCACCACATCACAAACATTAAAAAGATAATCAGCTTGGGTAAAAGACCACCAAGAAGCATTAGGAACTTGATAAGGCTGTATATGGCACACATGCCTTAAAGCAAATGGTGATTAAATGTACCAGACTGGTGGCTGTGGATTAGTGTGGTTTTTAACACTGGTGATTCCTGTATAAATCCCATTACAAGTTTCTTCAAAGTATTAATATTCCAGTGTTTTGCTGGAGGTACAATTGAACGAAATACTCACAGCCCTTTAAATCCTGATGGACCATTCATCATTCCTTGCTTTAAATCAGTTTTTATGTTCAACAGCTACAACTTCAACATCTCAGAGGTGTTTATGGGTGAGGCTTTTTTGCAGTGGCACTTCACTAGGATGTTACAAGATTAATAAAGTGAAGCATGTGGATTCCTTGGATGGAAGAACTCATAGAAGTGTAGAGTATTATTAATAATTATCTGAGGACTTATGACTCTGTAACAGTGCTCTAATTTGATCTCGGAGCAAACTGAAACTTGTTTAATGAGCTGTTGTATTGGACGTACGCGTTTTGTAACATGGAGCAGATGCCAACAGAAATGGAAATAACATAGCAGTGACATTTGGAATAGCAGTGTTGTACTTCATTGCTTCCATGACATCAGCATGTTAGTCTCCCTGTTCCTCAGACTAACCACTAAGGTAGCACTTTCTTTGCTGATACTCTCTGGTGTCATGATACAAACTGAGTGTATATGCTTGCCTGCAACCAATAGACCAAAACCAAGCTCCCTCAGTGAAAAAAATGCTTCCACATGCTGAGCAATTGGTTAATGATCTTGTTTCATGAGTTAATATTCAACATTAAACTCCGTATTTTCACAAATAATACTTGGATTTAAAAGAAACAGATTTGTTTCTAAGCTACCTAACCCTCTGATGTTATAGGAGGCTGTAAAATGGAAGAATATTACAGAATTCCCAGTAATTTTTTACTCCCCAGTAATCTATACTGTTCAAACAAGGTGGACAAGACTCTGGGCCAAAAATGGAACATGCAGTTAATTATCCTATCTTCAAGATTCTTGGCAGATAGAATAAATCATATAGAATCAGATTTTTCATAGAGTGTTCAGAAATGCATAGAAGGGCTTTATTCTGAAAACTTACAGAAAAATCTTTTCAGACTTCCAAATATTTCCACTTTCCCTCAGGAAATCAGTAGGTCATCCTCAGATCTACATTATTGGCCAAATGAGATTTTTACTGCCTCTAAAATCTCCTTGGCTTCCCTTTTGCTTCATGGATATTTAATACTCAAAGTATCAAGTGGTATAGCTAGCTTAGATACAGCACTGCTTTAGGGAATTAAGAATGGCTTGAAGGTGTACCAGGATCTCACATGTGCTATACCTCTGTGCATGAAAGTATCCAGGCTTCTTCTGACGATGGCTATGGGGAGTAATGTTACTATTGCTGATCTTCTGGGGGTGAAATTATCTTAATTATTTGAAGGATAATCAGAACAGCAGTATATTAATCAGTCTAAAGAGCCCTGACAATTCAGTAGTGATGGCATTCAAAATGTGTTCAGGAAAATTACACTAGAATGGCTTAACATATATTATGTCTTATGAGCTATAGGTGGGGATATTGTTGAAGATACAAGATTGAATTTCTTTTTACGTGCTTTCTAACACATCTGGTTTTAGTAATAGTGGTCATCTTCCTGTATCTTGATGCCTGTGTCATTAAAAACTGTATGTGGACTACTTTAATATTTTAGGCTTTTGCAGAAGACGTTTAGCTCTGGGGCATTGAAGAATTCACTCTCCTACAGCATAAAGCCCTGTCTTGGGACTGAAGTCAGGATCTCTGTTGGCAGCTGCAGCAGGGCATGCTGTCTGTACACAACTAAGAAATCTTGAGCAGAAATAAAGTAGCCTCAGGCTGAAAAGGCTGTGTGCTTTTTTCAGCATCCCAGGGTCTGTAAAAGAATGCAATCTCTTCTCTTGAAGACTGCTTAGTATTAACACCTAGTAAACAGCATCGTTGGCTTCTGGCTGGTGATGCACAGAAAAGACATGATTTCATTTTTCCCCAGGGGAATGGATTTTTTTTTTTCCCAGTTTTTGCCATTGGTGCTTCATGGAGGTGGCATCTGACTTCCTTAGGTCCTTATTATAAACAGCATTAAAAAGTAAAAGGAAGGAATGGCATAGTCAAAACTCCATAGGTGCATCATAGCATCATAGAATAGTTAGGATTGGAAAGGACCTTAAGATCATCTAGTTCGAGCCCCCCTGCCATGGCCAGGGACACCTCCCACTGAGCCATGCCACCCAAGGCTATATCCAACCTGGCCTTGGATACCGCCAGGGATGAAGCATTCGCAACTTCCCTGGGCAACCCATTCCAGTGCCTCACTGCCCTTACAGTAAAGAATTTCTTCCTTATTTCCAATCTAAACTTCCCCTGTTTAAGTTTGAGCCCCTTACCCCTTGTCCTATCACTACAGTCCCTAATGAAGAGTCCCTCCCCAACAAGGTAGAAAATGTGTTTCTTTCTCAGAGAGTTGCAGAAGCAAAGCGTGTGTTTGTTTAGAAGTAAAGGTACATTCCAGTGAGTATGATGGCAGTGTTCTATAGTTCAGACATGAGCAACTGACAAAGGTAAGTTATTGTTTAGCAATTTCTTCTCAAATTTTCTTTTATTTCACAAGATTTTTGAAATTCTTTTATTAGCAGTTGAATATAAACTGGCAAAATATAATGCTGTTGGAGGTTCAAATTAATAATCAGGTGTAAGAACACATTTAAAATACACCTATAACACAACAAAAATATCGGTTGTTGAACCAGGTGTCTAAAGCCTTGAAATGCAGATGTTATTAATTTTTCACCATTGATAGTGCTGTATCTCTTACCTACTTCTGGCTGGAGTAATATCTGCTATCACAACACTGCCTCTGAAGAATGAAGCATCTCCTGACAGCTGTTTGATGGTGTGCTGTGAAGTGCCCACACTCCAGCCCATGTGCTTTGCTGCAGTACTGCATTTCAAGCTTAAACCGGGAGAAGTTCAGCTGTCTCCCATTGTGACACTCAAGAAAACACTGCCAACTAGGTAGCAGAAGCAGCAGCAACCTCACAGCCTCGCTGTTGTAACTGGCCTCCACGTCTGTACGAAACGTGCCACACTTTCCAAATTACAAAAGGAGGGTGTTAGGTAGCTTTTACTGCTGACCCTTCTCCTCTGGCCTGATCAGAGTGATGACCCAGCATAGTTAGAAACTATTGCCAGCAATAGAGTTCCTCATCTGTAGTGCTGCACTTGTGGTAGCTTTCCTTAGGAACATAGACCAGTGCAACAGCATGTTTTGTTCACAGTCCCACTTGAAGTACTCAGTTGCTCAAGCAAAACTGTGTAAATTAGTCACTGTCACGTTTATGTATTAAAAGTGAATTAGTAATTTATATTAATCACAAATGTTTCTCCAGGTTTTATTAACAAGCGTATTGGCTGCCAAAATGCATTCTGGAAGACAGTTTTTTCTCCCAACTGCCATAGAGAACAAAATGGTTATTATGGGCATTTAGATAAAGATTAACAGTTTCAGCAATTCATTTGAGGAAAACTGTATTTTGCTACATATTCCACTTCAGTGCAAACCATCGCAGCCAGCATGATTTGTTGCCTCCTTGATAAAATTATACAGTGGAGACACAAACGAGTAATTCATTTTAAGAGCAGAAACAGGTTAATCAACAAAGCAGAATGCGGTTTAAAAAAAAAAACAAACAAACAAAACAAAAGCAACAGACCCACATTTCTTAATTTTTTTGGCAAGTCCAAATTTCATATAGGAGAAATGAGATGTCTGTCTGCTATTTTAGCACATTTTGGTTCCTTTTGCCTTCATGCTTTCTTCTTTCTTTGCCCGCATCATGCCTTTTTTATCTCAAGATGGCTTCATGTGCCCTATTTAGATCTCCAAGAAAAAGTAGTACAGGTGACTGCTTCATATTCTGTGCATTTGCAAGTAGATCTGTGGAGTACCATCGAAGTGGTCCATGAACTCAGTACTCAGCATGAAGAAATTGCTAGAATGATAAGAAAGAGGTCAAAATGACGGCAATGCAGGACATACTGCCAACATAACCTTCACACTTTCAGGTGTTTTGGGCAGACAAAATCAATTTCCTACCATACTTCTTTTTGGAGCTTATTGTGCTCAAAATAGTTAAAGAATAGACATGCTATATTTTGTTTCATTGTGGCTAGCTCCCTTTTTTAATTCCACTTTGGCATTTCGGATGGTATAATATGAAGGAAATCAAAACACAAGTGAAAAACCAGCTGTTTGCTACAAAGGAGACAAACAGGGAAGGTTTGTAAAAAGAGGTTGAAGGAGAAAAAAAACCTCATTACAGAGAGATGAGAAAATTAATTGATTGGTGGCTCCAGTGGTTCCCCCTGGATATCTAAGGATCCTGTGAAAAGAAAGTGTAATCTCAAACACAAAAATTTCTTCATATTATTTCTTTCTCTGGCATAGAGACTCCTCTGAAGCATCATTAGGTTCCAATTATTTTCAGTGAAATAATTCGTAAGAAAAGGGCATGATAAAATCAGTAGAGGTAGTGTTACTCCCCCGAGAAACTTACTGTAGCTGATACTAAAGCTGTAATAGCGAAGGCTTCTGTGTTCATCACCAAACTTAAGAGTTTTCTGCAGGCGTGATTCTGTTTCATGGAGGTTTTGGAGCTCCTGTGACACAAAGTTCATGTGACCCCTTTTTTCTCCAAATTAGCACAGAGCAGCTGATGAAATCAGTGGGGTCTAAGAACTTGATCATATCCATGGCCCAATATAAGCCTGTGTGAAACTTGCAGTAGAGCTATTTAGTGAAGTATCTATTACTTCTTTTTTCCCAAGGTTAAGTGTTACCTTAGAGGTACTGTTCTTTCAAAAATGACAATATATTTGTAGTAAAGTTTTCTTCTCTACTGACTGGCCTTTTTTCCTGCGTTTATCATGTATTTAGCAGCTATATGTATATGCATTGTATGTTCTTACACATGCAAATATATCATAGAATCATAGAATGGTTTGGGTTGGAAAGGACTTTCAGATCATCTAGATCCAACACCACTGCAGTATGCAGGGATTACTCACGCTAGACCATGTCATCCAAGGCTCCATCCAATCTGGCCTTGAACACTGGCAGGGATGGAGCATTTACCACTTCTTTGGGAAACCCGTTCCAGTGCCTCACTACCTTCACATTAAAGAACTAATTCCTCATCTCTAACCTGAACCTCCCCTGTTTAAGTTTGAACCAATTACCCCTTGTCCTGTCACTACAACCCCTGATGAAAGATTCCCTCTCTGGCATCCTTGTAGGCCCCCTTCAGATTGTAGAAGGCTACTATGAGGTCACCACACAGCCTTATCTTCTCCAGGCTGAGCAGCCTCAATTTTCTTAGCCTGTCTTTATATGGGAGGTGCCCCAGACCCTTTATCATCCTTGTTGCCCTCCTCTTTACTTGCTTCAACAGCTCCATGTCTTTCACGCACATATACACATGCATATGTTAAAAAAGTAGCATTATAAAGTTGCATATTTGTTAAGTCTTTGATTGAAAAAATCTGTGTTAAAGGCTTTAGCTATTGTGATTATAAAAATGCTTATTTTGTCAAACTAAACGTATGCATAATTCTAACTCTTCTGACAGATGAGGCTGTTACAATATAAAATGCCAGTGAAGTGCCTTCTGGGCATTGTATTACACTTTCACTAGATTATCATTCTTCTCTATGGGCTGGGCTGACCATTTGTTCTTTCTTGTCTTCGATGTGGTTTAACCATGCTATTATCACTACCCATCGCTTACACTTTCCAAAATGAAAATAAGGGTAAAGATATATTCAAGCCTAATTTAGATCAGAGACTGCTTGCCATACTGCTCCAGGTACAGACGTGACTGTTGTCTCTTTAATGACTTTACTTCCCTGTTATGCTTATTTTCCGTTTAATTCTTCCTGGTGACTAATGGGGTAATGGATATGCATTAAAGGAGAAACATTTCCACTGAAGTCTTTCCATGTTGAAGAAAATTTCACAAGGAGCCATTCTCTCCAAATGTGATCCAGCTTTCAGAGGGAATTATGTCCACTTTTCAGAAAGTTTGCCACCAAGGTCCGTGAGGTGCAAAATATAAAATGTTCTTTTTCACTGGCTCTCCAAACTAACTATGTGTTGTGTTATGCTATTGCTGCCTTCTCAGTTGAGGGAAAAACTGCCTTTTTCAGTGGCTTTGCAGTTACCTGGCACCGAATTCTGTCTAATGGTCAATGTTTGCTGTTCATTCCCAGCCCCTTGAACTGCTGTCTGGCCTCACCTACTGCTTATTCACATCAAACACAGTAGTATTGTTTCTAACCAAGTTATGGGATAATTTTGAAATCCAATGATCTATTCTAGTTTCTACACAGGTCTTAAAGTTTCACATTAAGAGTTAGCTTGGAAAAAGACCCTATAAGAGACTGTCTGAGGAAAATATTTGTTGATATGCTAACCTAGCTGAGAAGAGTTATTTCTGCCTAGGACTTTTTCATTTTAGTCATCTAGAAAAGATTGAGTGAAAAATAGTCTTTAGCCAAAAATAAGTCTCTTGGAGAATCTAGTGTCTAATTTGTAGACAGAAAGGATAAAATTTTTGGAACCGTATTGACTATGAGGATGAGCAACATTATGCTTTAGAGATGCAAATTAAATTGCAGTTCTGGTACTTGCGTGGGTACGGCTGGATTTTCATGAGGGTGTATGCCATTCCACAGGGTGCCTGTGAACAGCATATGGTATTCTGTGTGCTAATATGTACATGTAAATCTGCACTCCACCCTTATAAATATGAGCTGAAATTATAAGCACATGTACATTCTACAAGAAGTCAGCAGTGAAAGCCACACAAGTAAAGCAGCACCAGAAAGTTCCGCAGCATTGTCCTAGCTCTTCAGCAGCTGTATTTTAGACCAAAAAAAGAAGACTCTGAAATAACAGCTTTCTGTGAGGGAAGTGGGAAAGGAAGTCTAAAAGTAGCGGTAAATTCTTTTCTGTTCCATTTAATGAAGAAACAGCTTTATTTATAGACATAAATTTCCCAGTGATGGTTTTGCTTTAGATTTTAAAAGTAAATAGAGATTATGTATGTACATTGAATGCTGAAAGTTATTAATTTCATTCACTTCAATTGAACTTCTGAAAAAATCTCTGAAAACCGCGCACACAGATTGCTTGATTATCATTTTCTTGTTTAACTTGACCAACCCTGAAAATTACATTCATTTCGGTGCATCTACATTTAAGTGGAGCCTTTATCTAGGCTTTAGGTGACTGATGAAATGCACCTGTGCACACAGACTTTAAAAAAAGAACGACAAACCACCAACAACTCACCTAAACTCAAGGTAGACACAGTATCTGTAATTTATTCCATGTAAATTGCACAAATGTGTTTTCAGTCCTGTTCTTCTTTGATCCCAGTCCAAAAGTACGTAAAATAAATTGATTGCATAATACAGGCCATATGTCAGAAGTGCTTAGCATTCCCAATTAGAGTCATAATTTTGTAAGTACGTATCTGTCACTTAGGTATCCAAATATTTGGCCTGATTTCTAAAATCCTTTGCAGTGAACCACTGAGTTCTGAAATCATCATGAAAACTTGTCAGTAGGTTCTTTTGAATGGTATATTTGTATTTTACCAGTTTTGCTTGTTGGGTTGTGGGGGGTTTTTCATTTGTGTGTTTTTTTTTCTGTTGTTTGGGGGTTTCGTTTGCTTATTTGGGTTTTGTTTGCTTTTTTGTTGTTTTTTTTTTGGGGGGGGGGTGTTGTTTGTTGGTTACTTTTTGTGGGGTTTTTGCTTTGTTTTTTAAGTGCAAATACTTGAGCCCTATTTCTGCTCTCCCATAATAAAGGGCTAATAGGGATAGTCTAGTACTGAAAACTGTTCATTCCTTTTAACATAAAGTGTTAGCTTAGAAACACTTGAAACACAATGTAAGAGTCATTGCAGCATTCATGTGGAGGGAAACTGACTTTAAAGTACAAGGTTTCTTTTATGCTTAACTAGAGTTTTAAAGGGCTATCTCAAGAGCCCTTTAAAGCCCCTGTCTCTAGACAGGTAATGGATCTCTTGGCCTTTTTCTCAGGTGCCATGCTCCTCAGAGATGGTGGGAGCAGGGCTCATACTGTCTTCTGATGTGAAGGTGCTCCACTACTCAACAGTGGGATTTCCTGTAGAGGAACAGCCTGTGGAACTGTTAAAAAAAAAATGTGTAGATGAGGCCCTTAGTGACATGATTTAGTGGTGGACTTGGCAGTGCTGGGGGAAAGGTTGGACTTGATGATCTCAAAGGTCTTTCACAACCTAGCTGATTCTGTGATATTAAGTTATGTAGCAGAGCCCTGACATGAAACGGATGGGAGTTTTGTTTGTGAGCCTGTAGGTGTGCATTTTGTCAGCAGTCATGTCTGAAGTCGGAAAATTTTAAAGAAAAATCATTAAGCACCCCCCCCACACACCTCTGTAATGAGCTGCTAATGACCTGTAATCTGTGGATACAGCCATATGAACTTCCGTCTCCTCCAAGAAAGTGCATGCAATTTCTGTGATTGGAGCTGATGGAAACTTGCCTTTACAAACACCATCATCTTCCATTTGGGGCAGCTCCCACATGTCATTGCTGAGGCTTCGGCTGAGAAACAGATCTAATGAAGGAGTTTTCCAGCCTTCGGTGCTTTTATGGCACCTGCTCTCCCTGCTGTGCTGCATAGCACTCCACCATTTGTTGGCAAGTATGTATTTCACACTACAGGGAATTGAAAGGATTGAACAGACAGGAGAAGAGTTTTATTTCCAGTAGCCTGTGTATCCCTAGACTCTGACTTGGCATAAAACATCTGTTTTGTGATCTGTTTCAAGGCCAGTTCCCTTCCACCAGCAAAGGTTATGACTTTAGGCAAGCTGTGCTTTCGCTGGTGAGTAGAGGTTAGCCTGAAGACTTGATCTAGTCAAAATAAAAGCATCCTGCCACAGAAATTCTTTTTTCAATCATTTCTGAAAAAGCAGCCATACTGTAAATGTATTAACATATTGAACAGTGAGTAAAGGAGGACATTGCCTTTTGTTGTATGGAGTTTTGTGAAAAGTTTATACGATCCATATCTGTCTGCATGTGTAGCTAGGAATAAACATTCATTACTGTTCTGATAGTAAGGGAAGTAACAGATATTCTGCATATACCTGCTTAGTGAGTAGAGTCAGTGAGTAAATCTATTAGTTTCAGCTACATTTGATGCGTATTTCCAATTTACAATGTTAGTTGGTGTAATATTCATGTAGTTTCTGTTAAAGTCTTGGGAAAAAGTCCCAACAAGATGCAATATTTGGAGACAAATTGATGCATTAAGTCATTTTTTAATATTCATGGTGGGGACCAAATTTCAAAGGATTTTGTCTCCTTCCAAAAAAGTCAGTTTTTGAAAGACTAATATAGATTTCCTTGCAGGAGTGTCATCTTGATCCACACTTACATATATACAAACAAAATCCATGTTCCTTCTTGCAATAACATAGTTAGAGTCAATCTTTATTAGAAAATATCAAAATCTATGTACTTCACTGCCATTGATGCATGGTCTTTGCAATTTATGGCTATTTTTCCTTCCCAGAAAAAATCATTTCTCTAGGTTAAAAAAATTAGTAATTGAATATTTGCATATCTCCAAGGAGCCATGCAGGTTATACTCTACATTCATCTTCTGCAGTTCTTAGGCCACTTTTAGTTTAAGAACTATTGCCTTTATGAAGTGCCTTTTTCTATAAAGTCAAAACCTCACAGCAGTGCACAGAAAGCTAGTGCTATAAAGGAGCTAAGTAGAGTCTTTAATAGAGTAAGCTATGTTGTAAGTGTTTTTGTTCCTATGAAGTAGATAGTTTTGGTTCCATCTGTTCCATATTCATAACAAAGGAGCTCACTTGCAGGAGGACTGACTTCCCAGGAGTAGCATCCTAATGATCTTTTCATCACAGATTGAAAGGATCTGAAAATGGTCACTTCAGCTCAGCAGAAAGCAGCTAGCACTGACAGCACTTTCTACCCCATCTTTCCTGCAGCTTTGTTAAGGTGTGTGTTTTTTTCTGAATAAAGGAAAACAAAACTATAAACCTTGATCTACTCTCTCCCTCCTGCTCTGCCCCTCGCCTCTTTCTCCCCATGTCAGTCCTCATCCTCTTTCTGAGGAGTTCAGGACATTTTCTCAAGCAAGAATGGAATGACATGTTACAAATAGAAGGTCAGGTTTTCTTCATTTGCTCTTGGTATTAAAGGCATGAGTGGAAAATGATTTACTGCCAGTCTGGAATCTGTCTCCTGAACTTTTCTCATCATCTCTACTTTTGCAGCAAAGAGATTCTGTGAATGTGAAATCCAAAGTCCACAAAATGTGTGTGAAAGTTCCTTGCTGGGTTTTGTAATTAGGATGCTTCAGTGCCACCTTTGATTACACACCTTGTGGGCTTTCAGAAGAAAACAAAAAAAAAAAATTATTCAGCTTGATCCAAGAAAAAAATATTCCTGTCTCTGCAGGATATTTCACAAAGGGGAGAACAGAAAAATGCATGAGTGTAGCACAAGCACTCTTACTTGGCTAAAGAACAAATTACTTAATGACCCTTGAAAGGTAAACTGGAAGTTTGCAGAGACATTAAAAATTACTTAGGAACACAAAAGAAGAAGAATCCTTCTGTGTCATTGGTTCTGGCTATGCAGAGCTGTTGTGTCTGGAATTCCTGCTGTGGCATGCTGGACCCCCTGTGTCTCCATGCTCCAGGATGGGTTGGTGCCTGAGGCAGCTGTGAGAGTGGGATGTGCAAACAGCAGGCATACTGCTAAGGAGGCATACAGTCAGCATAGCCGTACCAGCTAAGGCTTAGCCTGCTTTAGCTGGTACTGCAGCACCCATGTAAATGCTGCATACCCGAGGGTTTTCTGGCTAACACCACCATATCGTGTAATTCATAGATGTGTATGAAAGCATTCACTCTCCTTGTTGTTTAAGACTGCAAATCAAACAGGACACACACATTTGCAGATCTGGAGTTCACCTGATAAAGACGCACTATTGCTAGTACAGTGCTGGCATCTGTTATTATATTTGTACTCGTTCATGACCTGGGACCTCACCACAGTAGGTGTAATGAAGCAGATCTCTGCCTTTGGAATCTTTACTTGTCAGAATTAGACCTTGACTTAACACTGCACTAACATGAGTTTTGCCAACTTTACTTTTTCTATTTTGTATCTGGTTTCCATCCTGCACAAATTTGGATGTATCTGTGTAAGGGCTGACTGTGCATAGAGGCTTTTTTGTAAAGGCTGTGCCAAGGTGCTATTAGAACTTTGGCAAGAGAAAAAGCTCTTCAGAAATCTTTTGAGCAGTTGTATTCTCTTTAAGCAGTTTATTTGCAAACTTCTGGGCATGCATATGCACTCATACACATTCAAACTTGCATTATTCTCACTGCTTGCCTTATTAATTAACAACAAAATACAGTCCTTACTCTGTGCTTTTTTTCTAAATTTTCCCCTATCTTAAGGGAGCTTGTTGAAGATCTCTTCCTATCTTTGCATCTTCTTCCTCCTCCATGAGACATAAAATATTTTCTTGCTTTGCTTAGGTGAGTCAGCGAAAGTAACTTTTTATGTCTTTGTTGACCTGGTTGGCTGGAGCTTTGAGCAGCTTGGTATAGTGGAAGGTGTCTTTATCCAGGACATAATGGTTTGAACTAGATGATCCCCAGGTCCCTTCCAGCCCAAACCATTCTATGATTCTGTGTATGTGTCACACTCCTAATAGGATACAACATTTATAGTTGCTTTGTATTTTTATAGGCTACCAGTATTTACAAGCACAGCATAGAATTTTAAAGGTAATGGCAAGCCCCTGAAAATGGAGTTGAATGGAACACATCTCTCTACATCAATTATAGTTTCAGAAGTGGTAAAACTAGACATGATAATATGAAGTTCATTACAGCATATGAGGTTTAGTAACATGATACAATACCCACAAATTCCACGTGGGTGAAGGTCATTACTAACAAAACCATAATGTCTCTGCAAAGGATTTACTTATGTCTAGCTCTTAGAGATGGAAATTAGCAAAATGGATAGCCTGCTTGAAGAAAAACATTCTATTTCTGGTGGTACCAAGGGAAAATCAAAGTACAGAAGTGCTTATGAAAAGTATGAGGAGGATATATTTTGCTCTAAGTGCTCTATTTGATAGTATTAACTTGTTTTATTAGCAATTTACTCTAATACAGTCCTAATGTTGTACAATAACTGTATTTGGTTTTGTTAATGCCACTGAAAACAGTAATGAGATCTGAGGTTTTTATTTCGTTCAGTTAATAAGTGTTGGTTTGTTGCAATAGAGTAGTGTGACATCAGTCATTTATATTGTACTAGTGCAGAAATATTAGCCCTTATTTTATGGTATGTAATATAGTTTGCCTTTATAAAAGAGAAACCTTCTTCTATTAGAGAAAGACCTGTAAATATTTCATGTATGAACAACTATGTGATCTATTCTTCACATATACCTCCTTATTTCACAGGAGCTTACGAGCAACTAGAAGTCCATTCACAGTAGGATATGCCTTTCATTTATTTCCAGCTGAGCTTTGTTTGGTTTTAATGAGAAGAAACACCAGAGGAAGCTCAGATTGCAGCTGGATGATAGGTTTGTCCTGGTACATAAAAAACCATAACTGTTCTTGTTTTTATTAAAAAAAAAAAAAAAAAAAAAAAAAGTCTTCGGAAAGAACAGCCAGGTTTGGTTCTTGCTTCTCACTTTGGGTCAAGGCTTGGTTCAGGGCAGCAGCTAAGCCAGGGCTGGGTTTTTCTGGACGTAAAATGCCTGATTTGCTGTCCTCCTGAAGGTGTGAAGAGTACAGGCTGCCATGCATTAAGGTGATTTTTTTCTTTCCTGAACTCAACCAGACTCAGTGACTTGGGAGAACAGATCATAACAGTATTAGTATATCAGACCTTTGGACTGAGCCCAAAGTGGTTCTGTCTGCCTCATATGAGCCCTCAGCTGCTACTCATGTCTGGAGATACCGAGTGCTGTGAAGGACTGGGCTTTGGGATGCTTTGATGTTCTGCAATGGATTAGAAACTGCAATAAAAATTATAGTCTTCCTAGCCAAGCAGTTGCAATGCGACAGTTAATTCAGCATTAGATGCTAATGCAGAAACAGGGTCTATGTATTACTTTCTTCCGAGAACTCTTACTAAAATAACATTTGTCTGACAAGTTATTTCTTTTTCTCTAGGCTCTTTTTAGGGGGTTTGAGAAACATAGTCACCTGTGAGATAAGCCATAATAATTCAGTGTTTTTACAGTGCAAAGCTGATGAGGATTAAGCATTAGAGGCTGGTGAGGTATAAAACTTTAGAAAATAAAAGTAGTATTTTACAATTTATTTGTTGTTGTGCACACATCTTTTATCAAGTCTCTTTCTCCATTACTGTGCGCTTTGTGATTTATATTTTACATGAAGTGCACAATGTAAGTTTGTGTATTTGTCTAGGCATGTATATACCTACATACAGAGATGAGTACAGAAATACTATGTGTTTTTACATACACTTCATAAAGACATAGCTGAGCATGCAGGAGTAAAGCAAAATACGCATTTGTGTTAGGTGCCCTTTTATTACCATGGATTTTAAAACTTCATTTGGAAATACTAGTATCCATAGTAATTTGGCCTATATTAATCCATATGCATATGTATGATTGTTTATTTCTTTTCCTTGATACATAATAATTTTTGCAGTTTTTCAATTATTCTTGGCATTCCTAGATGAGGTGGTTTTCTAGACGAGATTCTTGGTCTGTTGGCTTGAGATTTATGAGTCTTTCACCTGCACAGTAATTTTTTTTCATGAAATCTCGTCTTCATGATGTCTAAACACAGAAACTTTGAAATAGCAAGGGTACAAATAAGTTTAGTCACAATTTACTAAGGAAATGTGCTTACCTTTTAGGCCTGAAGAATGAGGAAGTCATTCACTATTTAAATTTTCTCAGAATGGAGTTGTGTTTTTGCTACCAGAACAAAACTTTTGCTGGTATGTTGGAATGAAAAGGCAGACACACAAAAACCTCTTTTTTTAAGTTAAACTCATGAATTAGTGAAAGTAGGATTTCCATGAGACCAGTATTTATCTGGTTTTAATTCTTGATTTTAGCACTTACAAGGAAAAAATGATCAGCAAATCCTTTCAGGTAGCTTCTTTTTGATTAATAATTTTGAAGACTGCTGTCCTGATATGTGGGTCTTACTTCACATATGCAGACAAAGGAATGCTTTGTTGATTCATTAAATTCTAGCTGACTTTTTCAGTAGTACCATTTATGCAAATTTGTAACTTTTTTCAATCTAAAGTGTGATAAGAATGTTAATAACTAATTCTGCATTTACCTGCCTAATTTGCATACATTTGTGTTGTATGGTAAATCACATGGAAACCTACAGGGGAAAGGCTCAGCTCTTCTAACAACTAATAGGCTATTTTTTCTTTTGACTTGCACAAATTGAGAAATATTGCCTGTGGCGAACATAATGGAAAACTGCATTTTTAATGCTCCTGCACATACTCATTTCTTTACAAAGAAAGAAGCAGATGATCTTAAAAAAAAAAACTTTCTAAAGCTCCATAGCTGACACAGAATATTGGATGCTAAAACACTTCAGGTTGTTGGAATTATGATTTGCAGGTTGTGTAAGGTTACCTGGATGTTGGATTTGACTAATGGGAGTGGTATTGTGCCTGAAAGGAAAAGAAGCAAATCATAGGTATAAATAATTTCTTCAGAAGAGATTATCTGTAACTTACAGGACTAAGAGAGTGGAAAGACTGCATAAACATGGGCTTCTGATTTACAACATGCAGCATCCTGTATATGGGCTTGTTGCAAGTTCTCCATTTGTGGTGTTTTGCCAGGTGATTACCAAAGTTATATGTGCAACCCTTTTGACTGGCCAGTATTAGCTATATACTCTGGCTGGATGCATGTGGCAGCTCAATTTAGTGTGCTGGAGAAAATTTAAAAATTTGTTCCCTATTCACTTCTCAGTCTGAATCAATATTTATGGTCAGTGCTTGTGGTTGGGAAGTATGTATCAGTGCCAGAATTCGTGTAACACACACAAATGTTAGTGTTAGGTGTTAGTAGTAGTATGTCTGCAGTGAACTGAGGTGAGATCTTGGTGTGATATCTCAGATCTTCTCCACAAGGAGACCCTGTTTCTGGACATTTTAGGAGAGGCCAGAAAAAAACATTCATCGCAGTTTCTTGAAACAGTGGAAACAGTCTTGTCTCCACAGTATTTAATGAACACTGCTTTATAATTCTTCTGAGAATACTCCAGATGAACTGGTAATAGAAACTTGAAATATAAAATAGCAAGAGTTGTCATCTGCACAGTAGCTGCATCATGCTATCTCAGGACTTGGGGGTGTTGCAGTTCTGCATAAGGAAGAAGTTTCTGCTCTTTTACCAGTGTCTGCCATTTCTAAACCAGTTGTGCTATCTGAGTGACTTAGGTAAATAGAAAGCTATTTGTACACTGAATGGTTCCAGTTTTGCTCTCTAATAGGGTCTATAGTGGATTGTGCCTGGGATATTAAATATGTTTGTAGTGCTAAATGAGGACTTGAGTTGCATTTAATGATTCCTTTTTTTTTTTTTTTTTTCTCTATCAGAACTTGTGTTTTAAGAAAAGGTGCACCTCTGTAATTAGAATGCTAAGAATGAGCAATGAGGTAAACAGAGAAATCCACTGATTACATGTGAATATCAATAAATGGAATGGTGGAGACACTTTCCATATGTAGCATCTTAGTAAATTGTTCTTAGGTTAGAAACAGAGCCTCAGATAGTTCCCAGCCAAACTGCTGCCTGTCTTAGGAAAGGAAATACTTAATTACTGCTTTGTTCACATGACTAACAAGTCCTAATAACCAAGTTATTTTTTGGCTTTTAATAGTTTTTCTTTTTTGTATATTTACTTTTTAATTACCCAACTTATTAGGCTATTGGGTCATATCTTGATGACATTTTTAGGAGTTTGGGGGGTTTAACATAATAAATTCTACTCCAGTATTTTTGGGGAAAAAAAACCCATGCTGTTTTCTGTGTGTGTCACTTCTTCTTCTCTGTCTGTGGCTTCCTGCAGTCATTGAATAGCCCTGCTAAACATTGTCAGTCTGAGGAAGGACCTAACCTGTTATTTATGATATATTAATACTGTACCGTGTGTTTTCTAGCAGAGAACTTCTTAGGAGTGGGATGAAAGGAGCTGGATTTTTTCCCTTTCTTAATGGGCCATTTTTGGATCCAGCTTAGATGTAGTCCTATGTGCAGTAGTTCATTTCAAGTGTTTTATTTGTAGTTCAGCTAATGGAGGCAGAATATTCATCTCACAAGTACAGACATCATTACTTGAATTTCTTCTAAATCATGTAATTTTCCTATTTAAAAAAAAAAAAAGAGACACCAAACCAGTTATGTTTATAATCACTGATTTATTTTCATGTGTTTTGTGATTTTAGAGGTGTTTTGATGCGCACTGCCCTCTAACCCCAAGTCTTTGTGTAACTGTAAAGTCTGAAACATATTCTTTAAAAGAGAGAGACAGGAAATTTTCATGAAGTTGATGGTAAAGTTGAGGTAGAGCCAGGGAAGAGTGAAGTATCATAGGAATTGTGATGACATATAAGAGCTAGTAACACGGAAGAGTTCCTTTTCTGTTTTTCATTGTGATTCTTTGTGACACAGACTAAACAGTCAGATCTTTTGTATTCTAATATCATTCATAGAAAAAAAGGAGGATACAACCTGTTTTGCTCTTTATAAGAGATCTTTTTTTCAAAAATGAGTTTTGTTTTTTGTTTGTTTTGTGGGGTTTTTTTTGTTTGTTTGTTTGTTGTTGTACAGCAGGGTTTCAACTACCTTTTTCTCCCTTGGGAATTTTGGCTTTTGAAATGGAAAATGTTTCTTGGGATGGTTTCTGTTAACATCAGAGGCTTCCTGCTCCCAGAACTAGCCTCTATTTTACTGCTAATATCACCTTTAAAATGGGTAAATGGAAAAGTCTTATACCAAAGCCTTAGGGGCTTGCCTGGTTTTATGCAGAAAGGAGAATGAAGTTTCTGTTCATATATCCTAGAAAGGTCATCTTTTATTATACTATGGCTCATTTCAGTGGAGTGTAACAACAGCAATGCTTAACCTGGGAAGCAACTTTTAACAGATCCCAGCTAACAAAAAGAAGCAATCTTTTGCCTTTCCTGACTTTTCTCTGTGGGTAATATATCTAATCTTAAGGGGAAAACTACAATTGGTCTTTGCTTTTTCTTTTAAGATGAAAAGAAGAAAGAGAAGGAGGGAGAAGGAGAAAGGAAGAAAAAAGCAATCGATTGCAGTCATGCATCTTAGCAAATAGTTAACTTCTCAGGAAGGTGGAAGAGATTGCAACGGATTCCTACACCAGCCTCAGTCTTGGTTGTGGAGATGGAGATAGCAGAACAATATAATGTCACTTTTTTTTTTGGGGGGGGAGGGTTGGTTTTTTTTGATTCATTATTATTCCCACTGAAGGAGTGAAAAAATGTTTACAGAGGAATCTTTCTGGATTTATTGCAAACACTGACAATACATAATTTCCCTAGAAAGGTAAAAAACACCTTTCCATACTCATTGCTAAACCTGTATATTTCTGGGATGATGATTTAAATGCAAGTGCTATGGTTGCAGTAGTATTGCAGTTCATGGCATTATCTATAGCTGCAAACCAGAGGATTGCTGGAAAAAATTAAAGTAGGGAACAAATTTTAGTGTTTTCGTTCCGAAAAACATAGAATTGTAGAACAGTTAGGGTTGGAAAGGACCTAAGATCATCTAGTTTGAACTTCCCTAGGCCCGTGGACAGGGGTGCCTCATACTAGACCATGTCACCAAAGACTCTGTCCAGTCTGGCCTTGAACACTGCCAGTGATGGAGCGTTAACCATGGCCAATCACTAGCACTGTTTGCTCTTTAAGGTGTGCAAATATTATGTACACATATAAACTTAAATGTAGAGAACATGAATTTTCTGGTTTTCCAGACAGAATATTATTATCTCATCGCTATTGTAGCTAGTCAGTGGTATCCTGTTACTGACTAACAGAGTATTTCTAATAAACAGCAGTGAGCAAAGCATGCTTATCTTATGGACGTTAACTGCATGTAAGCATTGAAGCTAGAACTTCCCTTTAAATAAGTGCATTTCATGATGCACTTCTGAAATAATTTCTGAACAGAAGAATCTGTTAGTGATAAAATTGCTGTAGAGACTCTATTTTGGCTAATGTTGGAAATGTTATTTCCACCTTTATGCTAGTAATGTGATAATAACTGTATAATTCTTATCTTTCAAGATGTCTGTTTAGTCTGAGCCAAGTATTTAGACAGTTGCCTATATTCAATCAGAGCCACAGAAGGGACACAATTTCCTGAATATAACCACAGAGTGCAAATATTGTGCCCTAAATAATGCACCAGTTACTATAAATGTCATTAAAGAGAGTTTTTCTGATTTTGATTAGTAAGAGCCTATAGCAAAGCCAGCTGTTAACACTTCTTAACTGCTTGTCATTGTGAAGGGGGAATATAATTTCTACACACTTTTGTCTTTTGATTAAAAGAGGGAAGCAATATTTCAAGCACTTCCCAACAGGTGCAGACCCACAGCATTAGCTGTACTGGACTCTTTGCTTTGCTCTTTTTTTGTGTTTGTACTGAATTTTCTAGTTCTTGGCAAGTTTTTCTAGGAAAAAGCTGATGCCTGTCTTGGGAGGACATCATCAAAGACAAAGGAATTTTATTTCCAGCTGGTTGAAGAGCCTTTCAAGCATAAGATCAGCATGAAGACAATGAGATTTGTGTCTGTGTAAAAAACATTTTATTTGTCATTTGTCACAAACCGGACAAAATTAAGAAAAAATGGATGAAACAGTGATAAACAGAACAAATTAGCATCTTGCCAGCCCAATCATCTTTTGTAAATCATGACAGCCTCCAATAGTTGCCATTTGCTACAAAAAGCAACTTATTCTGCCTTAATGCACAGCTTTTTTAGTTATGGGGGAGACAATGTAATGAAACAAAAATTACTTTGCAGTGCTGTAGGCAACATCTTCAACTATCTCTTTTGAGGGGTTTTGCAATGGTAAAAAAAAACATGAACAGTTTTTCAGAAGTGAAAATCTGGATGCCCAGATAAAGTTTCTTGGATGCCAATGTAAAATTTCAAAATTGCAGACACTGGTGAAAGTTACCAGTGTGCTCAGATTGACAGATAATACACTAGGGAATTTAGTCTGTGGTGAGGGCAAGCACATTTCTCTATAATCATGACTTCTGAGGCAAGCACAGTTCTAGAAAGGAAGCTTTCACAGTAGCATGTATTCCTGGGAAATAACTAGGTGCTGACGCTAGTCTTACGTGTATGATCTTTTGCATGACACATCATGTTTTCACTTTTTTCAGTAAGTACCCTTAAAATGAAAAACTTTGAATGGACAATTATGAGGTAGGACAGAAAGAAGGAATAAGCTGGTTTTGGTTTTTTAATTATGGAACATGGGGAATCATGTTTTGACTGAAGCAGTGTATATCTTTTCTCAACAAAGGCAGATGTATTGGAACAAATGGAGGCTGACTTTGATGTATTAATTTAATGGCATGTATTTCTGCTTTTGTTGAGAGTATATACATAGTTCTATTTTTATCATTGTTACTTTCATTGTTCCTTTGATTTTTCATCCTTTTTTAGATTGCTGAAGCCAGGACTAGCTTTTCTCTAAGTGATCTTAATTATTTTGAAGTGTAATTTTTCAGAGCAGGCACCTGCATTACAGCAGAAACCATATTAAACAACCTCTTGAGAGCAAGGTGTGGAAAGGTGAAAGGAGATGATGAAACATTGAAAATACCATGTGCTTCACTTCTTCCATGTAAAATAATCAAAAAAGGGATTAGAATAAAATGTACAGTTCTTCCCCCCTGCTTTTCATAATCAAAATACTTTGTGCACTCAAAGTACTTACCATCAGAGTCTGAAATGTCTCCAGCCCTTCAGATGAAGGCGAGGTAAAGGATATTTTATTTTAGCACAGAAAATGATTTTAATTTTCACTTTCTTACCTTTCCACTTGTCTTTCTTTCTTCCCCATTTGCAGCTTCTGCAATCCCAGGTAATGGAAGGAGATCCTGTCTAAAGCTTAAGGTCTTTGTGCGACCAGCAAGTAAGTTCTTCAGATTAAGCTTCCAAGGGGTAGCTTTGTAGCGCATGCTTTACTGTGTGGTCTAGTAAACAGCAGTAAATCTTATTTTACTGTTAAATCTTGTGTATCTGTTCTGTACAGCAACATTTGTGCTGTAATTTTCATTGTATTTTCTTATCATTTTTCTTAAAGCTTTAATTACACGGCAGTTGCTAACTTGTTGTTTCTTAGACTGTTGTGCAAGTGGAAGACTATACTGGCATTTGGCCAAGTGCCACAGACTTTGAAGTATAAATATGCTTAACTATATATACTAAATAGAGAGACAAAAGAGAGGAAAAAAGGAAAGTTGGGAGTTTAAGGGTATCTCACTAACATATTTGGCTGTTATCTCTATTTTTGTTATAGACAGCTGTATGAAAACTATAGGTGTTCATGATCGTGTTTTCGATGTTAACGACAAAGTAGAAAATTCATTAGAACCAGCAGGTTAGTATGCTTAGAGAATCTCTTTTAACAAATGCGTGTATCCCTCTGGTGCTTCAGTACTTTTTTTCCTCTTCTCTCTGCATGCTTTGCATGGTACAACTGCTCCGCTTTTGCACATTTCTAGCAGTGCTAATATTGCTTATGCTTTCCTGTATCTTTGTTTAATGCAGGGGAGGAAAATGTTGCTTTATTTGTTTTTTTGGGTGATGTGGTTTAATAAAATGTGGTATGTGCCAGTGTAAAACTTTTTTTCCAGTACCCTGAAGTCACTGGCCCATTCAAGGCAGAACTCCAGCTCATTGGCAAAACTCTATTTACTAACCGAGCCCAAAGTTTTAGAAGTAGTCAGTGGGCACAACTTCATTTATTATGTGCTTTCAAAAGACTTTCAGAAGAACAGAACCACTGCTTATTTAATGCTAGTGTATGACATAGGTATGCATCTGACTGAGTTAGTGTGTAAGTAAGCAATTAGTCCTTTAAAATTATATACGTTTGTATGTATATTTGGTTAGGCAAAGTATAATTTTTTACATGTATGCACACAAATACACACATTCTTAATATCTATAAATTCCTAGCCTGTTTTTAGTGAAGCAAACTTAAGTTTTGTGTGGCTTTTCTGTCTTTTTTTGCAAAACACTGCCTTAGGAATAATTCTTGCTATAATAAAGACCTTCAATAGCCTGGGGCAAATTTACATTAACCTCCACTGTCACAAGCTAATGTGTGTCCTGTGTGAAAAGTGCATGTATATGGTTTGTATAGCTCAGATTTATGACCGATAGAAGAATTTTTAATTCTAAGTGTGTGAGTAATCCCACCAAGTTCATTGGGATGGCTCATGACATTAAAATGAGGTGTATATGTAGGAAGAATATTTGCAATACTAGTACTAACTGTTTATTTTATATGTACCTGCACATTACTCACACGTTTTATTCAAGCCTCAGTAATTAATATACATAGCTAAAAAAAACCCCTGAAATATACCAGGATAGAATTACATACATACCATTTAGTACACGCTGAGACAAACAGATTACCAGTGTCTTTTTTTTTTTTTTTTTTTTTTCCCTCTTCTTAATGCTATTTGAAAGAGACTTCCCTTTTGGTATGAAGCAGCATATAATTTTTTTCTCTTTGTTATTTGCAGTTTCTTTAACTGAAACTCATTATTTATACAGAAGTACAAATAATGCTTCCACAAGTCATCCAATTTGAATGATTTACCTGTGGGTACACAACAGATTTTATTACTTTTCTTTTAAGAGAATTTTTGGAACTCTCCTAAAAATTTCAGGGTTTAGAATCAAAGTTGTTCTCGAAGCAAAGCTAGATGCAAGGAAAACGTGTTTATATTAAGGTGTATTTGTACATTTCTTAACAGCACTCTTCTACAGAAAGCATTAGGATGATTTTTCCTTACCTCTAAGTAACCTATGAATCATGGAATTCAATTCCCCTCTGTACATTTTATGATTGGTGATCTTGGGCAAATTAATATACATTTTCTCCTGTTACTGGTTTGCAGAAGAGATCATCTGAATGTTATGTGCCTGGTTTTAGAGAACTTGTTAAACATTTTTCTTGCAGCAGTGCTACTCACTTCCCAGTGACTGGCTATACCTAACTAGCACCATCACAAAATCATACGGTTAGAAAGCAGTAGGAAAAACAGTGAACAAAAGTCAAAGAGCATCTTGCAGTCTAAGATGAAATACTACTTTTTGTTACCAGTGGGAAATAATCGATTTAATGAGAAGGTCTGGTAGCAGAAAGTTTCTACTCCTGACATCAGTATATATTTGCATTATTATTTGGACCAGTCACCATTAGATAATCAGTTGTTCCTAGATCTGCCAACAGCTGTCACACTTTTCTGTTATTAAGCTATTAGACTTGCCACTACCTTGGTGGATCGTTTTGCATGTGATCTGTGACATGTACTAATTTACCTGCTCCTGACATGCATCTTCTGCTTCTGTGCTCTCCCCTAGCCTGCCACTGTCTTCCACAGTAGACAGAAGAACTGGGAGGCAAGAGGGTCATGTTCGGCAGATTACTTACTATCACGTTTCTTTTATGAATCACCATTTGTGTAATTTTTGAACGCTTGTAATTACATTGGTCAGGTCAGGAATTTACAGGAAAATGGTCTATAGAGATCACACTGGTTTCAGAAGAGATTAAAAATAATTGACGTATTCCTGTCCTCCCCCTCTCTTCATCCTTAGTAATGAAAATAAGAAGTCACTAAACAAAAATTGCACCTGTGCATATCAGGAAAATCTATACCTGAAGCATATGATGTGAAACTATGTGGTCAAGAAAATTCTTGGCAGTTGAAATACTTTTTTCTAATTTCTGCTGTCGTTCCTCATCTTCAGCAGTGACCTTCCAGATTTTAAGCACAAATTTTGTACCCTTCATCACTTGTCTTCAGTGTTAAAAATAAAGCAAAACCTTTTCCCCAAGCATTAAAAATGATTGTGCAGTGTTACAACTCTGCACCTCCAAGGAAAATCATATTTGTATATGATTTTGAGAACACAGATTAACCGAGTGCTCTAATATACAAGTGCAGGAACCTCAGGACTGCTTGCAGAAAACCCAGATGATTCATTGAAAGGAACCCATTAATGTTACGTAAAAATTAATTCCTCTATGAAGAATGGCTTTATAAAAATGGCACCACAGAAGATCTCCATATTTTTCATGTAAAATAAGTAATCTGTTTAGTTTAGGGCTTTTTTGTTATTTTCTTTTTTTTGACAGTAGCCAGTGTTCCTGTCATGGCAGTATCTGATAGTCAAAGGAATGAGAATTTATTTCTGCTCTACATTAGTTTTGCCCTATTGTGTTTTAGTGCTGACTCATGAATGTAATTAGGTCAAAACTGTTGACATTCAACATTGCAAATTCAGGCTTATTTACAATTCTGTCGGTGATGCAAGAGGTGGAAGGTAGTGCACATCATCCTCCTGTGCAGTTTTAGTTCTTAAGCAGTGAGTAAATATTTCCAAATCAAGAAGACCTGACTCTCTCTCTGTCTGTCTCTCTCTGTATATATATATATGTGAAAGAAAAGTTAACAGTTACAATAAGGATATTTTTTTCCTCATAACTTCTTAGAGTATGATTTAATTAGGACCTGCTTTTGTGACATACTGTACTCTCATTGCACTGTCACCAAAGCACAGAAGTGTAACTCAGAAGTGAAATGTGAGACATCTTTTGGTACTCGCAGCCACTGGAACGGGAACATTTCAGTAGCCAGCATTCATTGAAAGGGCCTTGTTCAGGGCTGAAGTGCCTGGTAAGGTTTCTCTACTGTACATGGTGAAGAGCTGTAAGCAAAGTCATTCCAGCCAGCATTTTCCACTGTCATCAGTCAGACTGTCATCTGATGATGTCCTTTTCTTACAAATGTGAATATATTTGCAGCTGATCCGTGCTTACCTTTCATACTATTGCCTTGAGCAGCCCTGAAGACCTGTTGGTAAGCTTAATGTGATCATAGCATCAGTTAGGACTGACAAAAAAAGAAGTGATAAATTGCTAATCCAAATTGCTGTGCATCTTTCTGTGTAACTGAACTGGGGCTGAAGAGCCTATTAACTTAAATTGTGCCAAGTGCTGTACCTGCTTTTGTGCTAGGTGACAAGGTTATGAAAGAAGGGATCTTGTTTCTGGTTAAAGCAAGTTAACGTTGAAGGCTCCACGCAAAATCGGCCTGGTGATCCCATGACTCAAGCCTTTTACACTCACATTGAGTGTCCTGACTCAAGCCTGTAACTGGACTCACAAGGCTCCCACCCAGGGCTATTCTGGCAGTGTAATTTGTTAAGATGGGAGCTATGAGACCGATACATCGCAGATATGTCAACATATCTCACAAAATGGGGGAGTTTATTACACTAAGTAGTGAGATACTGTTAATCTTCCTGGAAACTTAGGCACCCTAAAATAACTCAAGAATAAATTTTGAGGCCACTTCATACTTCCTAAAAAGGTTTAGCTTCTTTAATTCATTTGGTAATAAGAAAATACAAATCCAGAGATGAATTTTTATGGCAAGCTTCAGACACATTACTTTTTAAATAGTCAAATTAGATAACTGTGAATATGGAAGACTTTGCAGAGGAAAATACCGTACCTATAACAACACTGAAGTTGAATTTTATTTCACCTACCAACATTTATGTTACAAGCTGTGGCTTTAAGGCTGATCTTTGGTTAGCAAAAGCTAAACAGAGTTTTATTTGGTATCATAAATTTAGTATTTGATACTGTGTTCTCTTCTGCCACTAACGTACGTTTACCTACCTCAGCAGGTTCTTTTTTCGGTTAGTTTTAACAGTGCATATGTAAATCGGTGGGGAGGAGGGGGGGAAGGGAGTTGTACGATAAAAGGTAGTCTGTTACCTATAAGGTTTTCCAGGTTGAGTATGTTCTATAAAATTGGAGATTATCATATGTTAGCCTTTAAAATTCTCTTTCAGTAAAGGGATACTGATCTTAAACTCCCTGTACATCCCCAGATGTGGTAAACTTCAGTGGAAATTTCATGTGTGGAAGTGGAATATATGCCTGGGCTTACAGGCCATCATTTCAAATTCAGGACCCAAAATCTGTAACTCAGTAAAGGGATTAACTGTGAAATTAATTCTGAGCACCTGCAGCTCTTCTTCAAAGCCTTTTGAAAAATCAGGTGTTTTTATTTACCTGCCTCCCTATTGACATTGCTATCTAATAAGCCATCCAAACCTAGAGTGACAGTGTTTTATTAGAAGAGGAATCATTCATTCCTCAATGTGCTGAAATCAGACTTACTTTCTGCTCCTCTGGTCTTCAGTGGGAGTTTTGCCAGTAAGAAATGCAGGACTTGGCCCCAGTTTGGTTACATAATGAGGTATTAGATGCTTGTGAAAGTCAATGACAGCACAAGGTTCATCGCCCTATTTCATAAAGGCACTGAAATCTACTTAGAGTTGTCGGCTCAGTGAGAGTTTATTAAGGATGCAAAATCTCATTGGAATGTATGCTTTGTGTTTGAACAGATGATACCGTACATGAGTCAGCTGAACCATCCCGTGGTGAGAATGCGGCACAGACACCAAGGATACCAAGCCGGCTTTTGGCAACTTTATTGTTCCTCCTGGCAATGCTTTTGATATTATAGCACAGTATGCTCTGGCAACCTATCACAGAAAATACCAGGGTCTTGGAACATCAAAGATCCACCTAACTCATCATCCCAGGAAAGGGACTTTATTGTTTTTGCAGATGTCAAATTGTTATTTTTCCCTTTTCCCTTTTCTTCTCCCTTTAGCCTGAACTCAGCAAAAATTTGAAGGGGATAACTAGCTTCAGCACCCACCCCTACCTACCCTTGACTTTCTTAACCCCTCATATAAATAAAAGGACTCCAAATGAAAATGCCAAACTATGATAGTGACACTAGTGATTCTTATTTTCCTCTGCATTCTCCTTTCAGAAGTCACCTCTGTTAGCTCACTGTGTCATCCATATGTGGACAAGGAAGAACAGTGGCAGATGCAGTCAGTGAAGGATAAGGAAAATGAGTTAGAACCTGAGAGAGTTTTTCTCTGATACAATATTTATGCCTTCTCATTCAGCACTGTAAGATGATCATGCAAGGCATCCTGTCACCATGTCAGGACTGGAGGGGAAATATTAACAATAGATATAATATAACACCATTTCCTCCAGGAGTTTCTAAGTGAACAGGTTTCTGAAAGGGAAAGACCATGTTTCTTATAGGGGTGTCTTGAAACATCTTTGACAGTAGAGTTTGTGCTCAAGAGCAGAAATGCTGTCTTTTGGTGAAACAAAGAAGTTCATATTTAGGAATGTCAGGACGCAGAAGGCAAGGTTGGATTTAGGAAACTTCACTGGGGGTGTGAGTGCCTCTGTTATTTCGTTTTAAGGGGATATTGCACACCGGATTATTTTATTTTAAAACAAATCACCGTGGTGCTACGATTTTTTTCTTGAAATGCAGAGGCACTTTTGAGAATAAAGTGACCTTCCCCAGCGCTGACTTAGTAGCTGATAGCCTTGGATGCTGCTCTGGGTGTCAATACATGCTAAGAGAGGTCGTAAGGGGCCTGAGAAAATGTGTTTGTGACACAGGATCTCCAGTGCGCTCTTGATTTGTCTCTCCTGCAAGTTCCTTAATCATGGGAACAAACCACATGTAGAAGAAGCCAGGACAGTAGTAGCATTGTTTGGTGGGGGGAAAGAGAAGAAGCGTGGACTACAAATTCAAGTGTTGATTTTTTATCTTTTCCCCTTCCAGCACAGTTTGAAAAGTAGAGGAAAGGTGTTTATCAGCCAGAGATAAACTAGGTGGGCTCCCAAAGACTTAGCAAAATATTTTTTTAAAAATCCGCTAGAATAGAATATACATTATTTAGATATACTTTATGCTGAGAGTAAGTATATATGCTTGTGCTATTTAAACATGTGAGAGAAGTGGTAACCCTTGATTCAATTAGGAAATGGGATTGTCTTTTTTGATGGAATTAGGAGTGACCCTGTTTAAGGAATCAGAGCCTTGGCTAACATAGAACTTTAAAAAGTCATTTGCCGGGAAGTGCAAGCCTTGGGATATTTTTTGGCTAGGCTGCTGTGAAACTTGGACTGCTAAGCATAATCTAGGAAATATCAGACCAAGACTGAAACAAAGCTTTTCTAACAAAAACTGTAATAATTATGTTAAATGAGAAGCAAAACATGGACTGGGTTCAAGCAAAATCAGAGTTTTCTATATTAATTCTGAAGTCTGCTGTAACAAAACTGAGTGATACCATTGATAGAGAGCACTTTCTGGGCTTTTTTCTTCTTAATGAAGAAAAGCTTTTCAGAAGTTGAAGGAGCCCACTATCCAGAAAAGAAGAAAATGGGGAAATAGATTTAAGATGTAAAGGGAGGTTTGTGCATGCTAAACTGTGATCTGGGCTTGCCTAATATTGTACAACATTAGTATAGGGCCTGTGCTTACAGGAGGAATGTAGAAAATTTCCTCTAGTATGAAGTGCAAGCAATAAGATTATATGCAGTCTAAACAGTAGAGGAAGTCATCATCTCATTACAGGCTATCTGGTACATTTCTCTCTTTAATGTGGATGTGAATGGTACACACGCTAGTATCTCCAGTAGGCAGGAATTAAAAGGCTTTGGATGAGGTAAGCTTAATCAAAATGCACCTTATCAAATGGATTATTAACCAGAGTGCAGATAATATTACATTACAGGTAACCATATTAAAATTATTCATAGGAATTGCAGGCAGTCATACCAGTAGTGCCGATTTAATGTAGAAATGACAAAGTCATTTTTCATTCTTTGCCTCTGAATGATATCAGAGTTCAAAACATATGTTTATCTACAGAAAAAGATGTCACTAGTCATGCTTCTAGTGAAAATCACTCCCTTGTTTTATCACAGAAACCTGTAAGGCAGGTGAGGAACACCGTGATCCGTGCGTGGGCTGCCTGACATGGTGTGGCTGGGAGCATACCAGACACTGTCAGTTTGGTACTTGGTGACATCAGACAATCCCAGACATACCAAGTACATAAACGCTGATGGGCTTTGTGTTGCATTTCGTCTCTCTGTATGCTTTAAACGCACATGGTGGTGCAAATTAATGGAGATTTCTGCTCCTTTCCCCTTTATCTGCCCCAGCTCAAGTCTGAGGGACTGATTCTCCCTCAGCCTAGGTGGCTTACTTATCTCTGAGAGCTGTACTCCTGGCTGCCAAGGACATTGCAATGTGAAGCAGGGAAAATAGGGATTGGTCAGTTGAGTGGATACTGTGTATCCTTTAATAGACAAGGTAACATTTCGTGTTAGTTTAGAGTATTGTTTTGTACTGTACTTACTTGGATGGCAAAGGAAAGACGAGTAAAACTTAAAGCTATGTTCTTTAAATTCTGTATTATTAGTAACCTCTGTTGTATATAGTGTTTGATAATAAAGTATTAATTTGATTCTTATGTCTTTTGTAAGTGAGAACAATAGACTTTCAGGATATTAAAATCATGTGTTGATTACAAGACAGAGCTTTGAAGCATCAAGTGTAATCATGGCTGAGAACTGAGAGAAAAGTGGCCATGACACTGCAACATACAGGACTCATCTTTGAAAATCATTCATCTATTGCAAGACTTCACAATGTCAAGACCTGGAACAACATGACTTGATGATCAATGTTTTATCCTCAGTGTTTAAAGGTCTGATGTTGGAGCCCTACGGTTTCTGTGTTATTTTTTGTTCTTTGGTATCATTTTTGTTTCAAAAGGGTTTTGGGGATATAGAAATCCTTCTGTTGGCTTTTTTTTTTTTTTTTTTTTTTTTTTCTTTTCTTTGCTGTTGTTTCTGGGGTTTTTTGTTTTGTTTTATTTGTTTTTTTTGGTTTGGTTTGGTTTGGTTTGGTTTGGGGGGGGGGTCATTTTCCTTCTGGTTTTGTTTTCATGAATATTTTTTTCCAGAAAGGAACTTGGTAGTATCATGTGTGATGTATGTATGTACTTGGTTCCAAAAGAGCTAGAAACAAATCTGGGAGGTACTGAGAGTAGGCAAAGTAGATTGTTTCCTCTCCTATATAATTGTGGAAGGAAAATGGTTGTATTTGTACCTGTTGATTCCCACCCCTAGCCCTCAAAATTGAACTTAATCCATTGCCTTGTGAGGGCAATGGTTTATTCGCTTTCAGAAGCTTAGAGTGTTAACTCTTCCCCTCCTTTCATTATGCTTGGATTTTGTAACCACTAGTTTTAATGTACAACCCTACACACTTCTCTTGCCTCTTCCTGCCTTTCATCCTCTCCCACCCTTCTCCTTTTTTAATTTGGAGCTATGAATGGGCAGATCTGTTTCTGGTCTGGCATCACTGAGTTTTTCCCATGCATTCACCCTCAAGCTTCTCAGATGTGAGACAAATCTCCCTACAATAGGCTTGCTGCCATTATCTGTACAGTTTAATAGATGCTGGCATGTTGGAGGTTACCCGTGAGTCTGTGAAATCTGCTTTCCATGCTTACTCTTGACACCCCATTGAAGACACTCATTGTGTATGCATCTGGGTATGAAAGTCCAGCTCAGTGTGGTCCTGTGCTTGTACTGACCTGCTTTGCAATTTCTTAGCACTTACTCATTGAGTGCTGGTTTTGAAATGCTTACGTTATATGAACTTAAAATGTTAAAACAAAACAAAACAAGACAAAAACCCCAACAAAACCCACTGAAAATCCCCGCCCCATAAAATCTGTATTTGTATATACACGTGTCCGTACAATTATACTTAAATAAAATTAAAGATTTTCATCATTTTAATTGGTTCTCTTAGGCTATATTTTTGTACAATTAATTACATCTTTATTTGGGGGGCTTATTGTACCTACCTTACATAGAATCATTGAGCAGTTTGGGTTGGAAGGGACCTTTAAATGTCATCTATTTCCAACCCCCCTGCAATGAGCTGGGACATCTTCAACTAGATCAGGTTGCTGAGTCCCCTGTCCAGACTGACCTCGAATGTTTCCAGGGATGAGGCAAGCAATGAGGAGCATGCGCATTAAAGAATGAAGAGCACAATGGGCACAACTAACTATCCAGAGCTGTTACTACCAACATCCTGGCTGATCTAAAGCCTGGCTGCTTTTCGCCTTTTTTTTATGTGTTCATAGTTCTTCCAGATACTTAGAAGAACAAGGAATTATATCAGCCATGTGCTGAAGAATTACATGGTTTCCATCATCACTTTTGCCCAGCTCTGGGCCTCCTGAGCAGTCATCCTTACTCCCCTGGGTGTGGTATGGTCTAACTCTGGCTTCTTGAGGAATAGAGCCAGCTTCAAAGGCATGCAAACAGGGCAGTTGCACAAGATGCTCCTGTACCCAGGAAGCCCCTCAAACTGCCAAAGGGATGGGGTTGGAAGTGAGTTTGAAATCTCAGCCATGTTTTTCTTTACAAAAAGTATGAAAAGGGCTCAGAGCAGTGGCAGCTTTGTGGATAGAAGAATTTGCGCGAGGGTGCCTGCTGAAGGGAAAAGAAAGAATGGGGAAGCAAGCAATTGGATGGCTGTTTCTCCTCTTCCTTGCTTCCACCCTCACCCTTACTGGGTGATGTAGCACTTCTAAAAATGCACAGGACTGGATTGGTGTTGATTTGTATTTAGGTCTGAAGTGGTTGTCTTTGACAGTGCCCACTCACTAATCATGTGATGGGTTTAACCTGAAGATTTAGGTCACAGAAGGTGGGGGGCGCATACCAAAACCTATAATACATGCACCGTGCATTCAAAACTCAGCTGTAATTACACCATGGTAGAATTAAACTCACTGAAAGCTTTTTATTACATTTAATTAGTTGACAGGGCAACGAGTACTAATTATAACTTACTCTAACCTTCTTTACGAATGGGAAGTGACAACTTGCTGAGGGGACAAGTGTGAGTATTTG
Source organism: Psilopsiagon aymara (assembly GCA_024733675.1). Classification (NCBI taxonomy): domain Eukaryota; kingdom Metazoa; phylum Chordata; class Aves; order Psittaciformes; family Psittacidae; genus Psilopsiagon; species Psilopsiagon aymara. The sequence continues at coordinate 35,753 of JANRGW010034704.1, forward strand.
ATACAAAGAATTGATGCACCAGACTTTTCCTCTGGAGCTGTGATGTTACAACCAGAGTAGGGTTATAAGTGACACATGTTCAGTATGTCTTAACATAATAACCATGTGCAGAAAATATCGTATAGTCTGACACACTTAATAGCCCTTGCTCAGAAGACACTCTGCTTTTGCTGGGAATGGTGTATGATTTCATTTTTCTGCATTAGTGTGCACAATGGGCTTTGTGTTCCCTCATCTTTCCTTCTGCCGAGTAATACTGCTCCCAGAGTATCTCTGAGAGCATTTTTAGGAATATTCAGTCATGTACCTAACCAGTATGATATGGTTGTATGCCAAAGTGGTTTCATTCATTCAAAACAAACCTTTGATTTATATATGTTGCAGATGTGGTAACCAACTGGGATGGTTACATTTTTACAGGCATTAGCAGTACAGTATAGAGAAATGCTCCCTTCCTTAGAGCTCCTATTTTTGTTACATTTACTAGGAAGTTGAGTTTAAAACATGATTTAACTTTGTATTACAAGTGTATGCCTAAGATCCTATATCAAGGCTCTATCTTCACTTTGAAGTCTGCAGAACAGGCAGCTCTTGTGTGAGATAGTTATTTATGTGTATTTGCTTTCAGCACCATTTTGATTTCTTGCTATGAATAAAAGCAAGTTGAAGTATCACCAATTTAAAATTTTTGTTAAAATTTTCTCCTAAACCACATAGAAGCTTTTAAAACAAATTATTTTTTAAATGCAAAATATTCTTTGAAGGGAATTCAAATTGGAAGTGATATTGTAAAAATGTTGAAGAACTAAGCAAGTTTTTTGGTTGGTTTCCTCCCCCACAGATGAATTTGTTAGCTGACTGATCTGTCAGTCATATTTAATTTGGGAGAATTCAGATCACATTATAACTCTTGCTGCCACCAGCACATCTTGAAGCAGTAATTTTTCCTATGATGGTTCTTCAAGCAAGTTCTCCTGTCAGTTACACAATGAGGAATATAAATATGAGAAATTGCAGGGCAGCAACCTTGATATCGACTTGGCGTGAATGAAGAATTTTGTTTTGCCTAGAACTTTATGGAAGCATATTGCATTCAAGACCAAGAAGAAAGAGTGATTTCTAGATGCTTATGCACACTGTAATGTATCTCTGAAGTAAAGAAAAGAAGGAAGGTAGCTCATTCTGTATATACAATCTTGACTGCATTCTTACACATATCTATCTCTGAGTTCTTACGTTCAAAGCATGCTCTAAGTGCTATATTGTGGCACATATTTGACCACTTAGCAATATATATTTTCCAGTAGTAATTTCAACACTTAAACACATTTCTTTATCCACAGACAAAACTGCTGTTGACAAAAATGAAATTTTTGTCTGAGTGGTATTTGTAAAAGGAAAGGTCAAATAAATGAATAGGATACTGTAGATATAAGCATCCCTCTGTTCTTTCTATTGCTGAGAACGAATTTTGCCTTTAATTCTCATGTACTGTTACTTGCAGTTATTTTAAGTAAAGGTTCAATTAATCTTTGTCCACCTAGCCCAAGAAGTTTATGAAGTTTTTTGGTGGGATTTTTTTTGTTTGTTTTCTTTTTCTTGCCCCACTGTCATTTCACCTATTGCAAAACAAAGGAATAAGTCTAGAAACTGAATGAAACAAAAGCAAAATATCTTTAAGCCTAAATTCACTACCCTGATGTTCTGATCCTTTTATACTTGGATATTGGGAATAAATTGAGTGCTACATATTGCAAATGACAAGCTGTGATCCTGCAGCAACTGTCCCTGCCTGAGGAGGATCAGAAGAAGCAGGCCCTTGGCTGAGTGTGAATGTTTTAGTGGAAACTTGGTATGCTGTGCTTTACATTGCACTGCTTGTATCCCAGACCAATGAGGATGGAGAAAAGGGTGGGGAAGAAAGAGCTGGTTCAGTTACAGATGGCTAAAAGCAGTGGGAAGTATACAGCAGACCTTGAGCCAAGGAAATGGCTACTGGTATAAACTGTCCACGAGTAAATGTCTTGCTTATTTGTTTGAAATACATAAAAACATTAAAAAGAAAACCTACAGGGTGAAGATTGTGTTTTCTAGAAGTGGTTCTTTGTTCAAGCACTGCTGTGGAAGTCAGGGAGAGATTTACCATTCAATCAGGCCAACACTGATCAGTTTTGAAAACTCACTAGCACTTAGAAACACACATCCTACCTTGCCATTCTAACACAGGAAAAACTTGGAAACCTTGCAATTGCCAAGGCTATTCCAAGGCTGTATCTGAATGTGAAGCTGGCAGCTCAGGATTTTGAAGAATCAGGCCCTTGTGAGAGGTCTCTCCCTGTTGCTGAGTGGTCTGTATAGAGAATACTTTAATGGTGGCTTTTAAACTTGGGTTTGGGAGTAAATTTTTGTTCTTATATCTTTGCCATCAAAAAAACCCTGAAGCTGAATTAGTAGTGCAGAGCACTGATGAAATGAATTTTTGGTAGCAAATTTTTGTTGTTATATCTTTGCTATCAAGAAAACTCTGAAGCTGAATTAGTAGTGCAAAGCATAAAAAAAAGGGTGGCTGCTCTGCTTTAAAATGGGTTGGTGGATTGTGCCCAGTGTTAATAGTTAGACATTAACTGTGAGGCACATTCCATGAACCCATGCAGCGATGCTTATGAGGCTTTGTACATTAGTTTTACAATATCCTGATTCTTTCACATACTTGCGTTACAAAAGGCCTTGTGTTCTCCTTGAAACAAAAGCCAAAACAAGTGAGCATATCATCCTTTGTAGTGAATATGTGACCCTTTTGATTTCATTTATTTAATTAGTTATTCTGCATTTTATTTTCAGGTAAAGAGAAAGGAAAACCCACGCATACTTCCTGTGCTCTGGTCTCATTGGCCAGATTTCCTCAAAACTCTTGTACTCCAGAGTTTTGCCAAGTGGCTAAATGAAATGCACTCTGTATGAATATTTATGCTGGTTTAATGATGGGATTTTTGCATCTGTGAATTATAAAGGGTTTAAGAAGAATACATAAAGAGATTGGTACAAAACAGTGAAGTGGTTAATGCAGCCATCTTTCCTAGCAGGGAACTCCATTGACAGCAGCGTGCAGTGCATGCCTCTCTACCTTTCCTTTTCATTTACCACCAAAATTTGTCTGATGGGACATGATTTCAGATAGCTTTGCAGGAAGCAGGTGTTTTATCTATGCTTTGCGCTACAGGCACCTCTTATATGCTTCATTTAAGGAAGCTCAAGGTTTTTGGCTAAGTACAGACCTTCAACTTCTGAATACTGATAATTAATTCAGATACACTCCAGAAATGTTTGCATTTAAATCTGAAGCTGCCACTTTGCTTTGTCTTTTCAGGACCAATTGACTGGCAAGTGTTTACAAGATATCACGCCCTTGGGCTTTAAGTGAAAGTAGCACTGTTTTCATCAGATGAGGCAGGGAAGGACAATCCTTGCTCAGTTGAACAGTGCTGAAAGGAGATCACTTTAAGATCTCACTTTTGGTGATGTACAGGGAAGCTGCAAGGTCCTGAAGACCAGAGCCCTCTTTGTACTTGCCTATAGCCACAACTACTAAAAGTCTACTACTTTTTTAGTGTCAAAGAGAGATGCTGAAAGGTCATGATAATGGCATGCTAACAAGGAACACTGAGCATTTTACCATCTGATGAATTTTAGAGCAAGGGTTTATTATATATTTACTATACCTAGGTGTGCTGGACCTATGGGAGCAGGTGTCAGGCAATGCCCATGTAGATAAGCAATGTAAAGCAAGTAAGCAAAGAAACACACAGTTAAAAGACCTGTGTGCTCACCTTTTCTCTCTTAGCCAACAGCTCCCTACACTGTCCTGTTGTGAGATTGCTGGCACTCTTCCAGTAAATACACTCAGTTTGAGCTTGGATTGGATCCTGAGTAGCTTCTATTCCTTTCATATTTTTTCCCACTTGCAGATTCCAAAATCCAGTTGCCAGAATTTTGACCTTTGGCCAAACATGTCTTTCAAGGCTGATATTCAGGACTGTGCCCCACTGCTCATTGTGAGTTTGCCTGCCACAGTTCACTACACATGTGGTAAGTATCGGGGCTCAAACTGGGCCATTGACAGCAGCCTTGCTCTGAAAGAGTTAAAAGATGCTTCAGGTAAGAAGGACTGGAAAAGCAACCTAGGACTAGTCACTTGTTTCTATGTGATCAAACAGATTATATCATGTGAATTTCAGGCAAAATAAAGGAATTTATTGTAGTAAAACAGCCTTTCATTAAAAAAAGAAAATAAAAATTTAAACAAAATAGTGATTTGAAAGAAGCTACAGTTGAGTTCTTTCACAAAGATTTATTCTATTTACATGGATGGACAGTCAGGAATATAAAAGAAGACATTGGATCTCCATATTAAATAAATGAACATAAAACTTACGTAACTTTCTTTCCATCTTCTCCATATGAAGGCTTATTTGCTGTTGTGCCTAATACTGTCAAAGAGAAAGAAAGAGGGAAAAGAAGAGAAAAAAAGAAGAGAAAAAAGAGAAAAAAAAAGGAGAGGAGAGGAGAGGAGAGGAGAGGA
>JANRGW010034706.1:5733-20845 GCA_024733675.1 Psilopsiagon aymara
GCAGAGCATGAGGCTCAGAAAGCCCTTGGTCAGAGTAAACATTACTGAGCAGCAGCTAAAAACATTGGTGTTATCAGAGCTGTTCCCAGGCTGAAAGTCAAAACCACAGCACTGCACCAGCTGCTAAGAAGGAGAAAAATGACTGCAACTGCTGAACCCAGGACAAGAAGGTACAGCCACTATCAAAACAGGCAGGAAACCTAGAATTTAGCTACTCAGTTTGATGTCATGGGAGCATCCTTTTAGCCCTCTGGCATTTTGTAGACCAGGCACCAAATGATGTTTGAGGCAGGAATTCTTGTCCTGCTTACCAACAGCACAACTGCAATTTCTCTCCTATTTGAAAACACGTCGCGTGGAGCATTTAGTTGCTAGGAGCCTGCTTGGCCGAGTGCTGGTTTCCAAGTGTGCTTTTATATGTAACTAACCCCTGCACAGCTTGCGAGTGATTTTGCCCCCATGAGTTCTAATTTTCCCTTGACTGTTTTCCATATTCTTGTGTAAGGAAAATTCCTTTTTTCTCTCTCCATAAATTTAATCAAGATGCTGTTCCCCTGCTAAGTAGAGGGGGTTTACATTTTCTCCTTGGAACTAGGGAAATTGTGTGCAGAAGTACTACAGCTGCATCGGTGCTGCTGACAGAGAGGGTCATAAAACCAATCAAATTAAATGTGATCTTATTTTTATCCCTGTAATTTTTATTTTTACATCATTTAGCTTTTAAAGAAGATACTGTAAAGCCTTTATCTCTACTTGCTCGTGATTGATGCAAATGTGTACTGCAGAGATTAAAGGGAGAACAGTGGTAGCAGAGAGGGAAGAAGTCTGGGTTTCCAAAGGCACCTTTCCCTTTATTTAAAAGAAGCAGGAGTTAAATTAAAAGTTCCTTTAAGTTGTTTAACTAATGTTCCTAACAGGAGGCTCACTTAGAGGAGTTCTCCATTTGGGAGCGTGTCTCTGCTAGAACAGAGAATGCAGGCATCCTGTGTGACTGAAATGCTGGTGATTGAATAGTAGGAATGGGAGCGGTGCAGAGAGCAGCCTGAGTTCTTCTGGTCACTAATTTGGGGAAGAATGTCATGGGTTTAGTTGCATTGCTTCCTTGTGGCTGGTTTTTTTTAGTGGGGGGAAAGGATGTTGCCTGAATTACATGTAAGGAAACCCTGCTTACTCTGAAATAGCAGCTGCTGAGAACTATAAAGCCACGGTCCATACCTGTTGATTTATCTTCTAGAGACTGAAGAAAAAGCAAAGATGAGGACAAAACACAAATATGCTGCTCTAACATTGTCAAAAGCTTTCAAAGTTGTTCCGTCAGCTTGTTTGTGTGACTTATAAAATGAAACTCTGGTTCCCTCTGGGCTTTAGGGGCTGCCCTTTGAGTGAACTGATGAGATGGTAATTTCAGGATATAATGGGCGATGAGAGAAACCCTTTTGTATACACTGTGATGCTAAAACCAAGGCTAGTTTATTGTTCTTCTATGAAGGAGAGAATATTTTACCAAGGGAGAAGAAAATTAAGGGACTGAGCTTTCCTATTTGGAATGATCATGAAAAGTTGGTTTAATTTCCCTCAACAGCGCCAATAAAATTGGGATGAAAAATCAATTGCTATTACTCTAGCAGGAACAGTCTGAGTAAATTGTTTTGCTAAAATCCTACTAAAATAATTTTAACTAAAACCACATATTTACTCTCTGGAGTTTGTGGTGGCAAGATTCTAATTTAAGGATAAAAAGCCGTGCTGCTTATGCAGTGGGGGATACATCTGTCAGTATGCTATACCCTGGCAATACTCACCAGTGTCCTGTGTTATAAATACTGCAGGCAACTAATTCTTATGCATGACTGCATGCAACGTTATAATAAAACCTGCCCTCTCCCCACTCTGGTCCACATCAGAGAGAACAAACTGGAGCAACTATATGAAATGTGAGCACACATTAAAACTGGATTTATGCTTTCCTAAACTGAATTAATGGTTTCTTCTGTGTCTGTGGCCTGGGTACAGCATGGGAAGCGAGGCTGCATTGCGATGGTTTCCCTGATATAGATGGAGTTAGGCTGGCTTAAACTGGCTCAGTTGCTTGCATTCATCATTGAATCCTTATGCTCATTCTCCATCTCTCTGTTACTATGTTTGCTAAACTTTGATTAAGTTATAATATGGGCTGTATAGTTATTAAAGGATGTAACTTGCTGCTCTAGAAGAGGAATCTGATATTCAGAATGGGTTATATATTACAATAAACATATTCCTTATTTTCTCTTACTATATTATTTTTCCCTTATTTTCACTCTTATTACTCTTACATGACCCTGCCTCTATTACATTTCACTTGTTCATAATGAGAAATTGTGTATGTGGGGAATTAAAAGCAAGATCTGGGCCACACTGATGGCAACAGCAGAATTTTGTTGGCATAAGCAGGACTGAGATTTTACCTCAAGAAACCATTTGCCTCCATTTTAGTTGGCCAGTCAGTGTCAGATGTGCACTTTTTAAGTATACTCTATCAGCTAAGCCAAAATCTGTGAGAAATACACAATAAGTAATTAGGAATTAAGGAAGAAGAAGCAGCCTTATTTGGAAATGCTGCAACTTTGATAACTTGGAACACTTTTATTTGGGACACTAATTTTAACAGATCCTTGCTTCCCTGTCCTCTCTTGAGGAGTACTTTTTGTTCAGTTCTAAACAGAAGTAAAGCCTTGAGTTCTCCACCCAGTGTTACCGTCAGAAAGTGGTTTGAGGCTGTGAATACTTGGGAAGTCTGGATTTAGCCAGTAAGCTCCAGGTCCTGCTCCAAAGCATGTGCTGCTTGCATATCTCCACAGCCATCGATGGGGATGGTCTTGGCTGTGGGCTGTGCACCACAGACTGCCTGGGGCTTTCCCTTCCTGGAGCTGGAGAAAGGCCACCATCACAATGGATACTAAAAGGTTTTGCCTGCCATTCCTCCTAAGAGCCTGGAACATGTCTAAAAACGTCCAGGCATCTCAGTCTGTGCCTTTCCTCATGTACGAATCCCATTCTTCCTAAGGTTAAAACAACATTTTTGGGAAGAGAGATAAAGCTTTTCATGGGTCTGTAGGCCAATTAGGAAACCAGAGCCAAGTCCCTCAGCAACATAAACATGAGGCTGAAATCAGGCGAGTTTTGCTTTTACTAGGAGCATATTTGGCTGGTTCCTCTGAGTTTCCCAAGGCTGGAGCTGCAGGGATTAACTCACGTTAGGATTTTGTGCTTTGGCCCTCTCTCAACTCCTGCTCATGCATAAAAATACTTAACTGGGAAGGGTGAGGCCTGAGATAACCTCTGCTAAAGTGGATTCTCTGCTTCATTATGGAGGCTTATGGACATGTTCTGACACATCCCAGATCATCAGCGGCCACTGTGCTGACTATATGCCATTGGTCATCATCCACCGTCACTGGATTTAAGCTAATTCTAGGAAAGGCCACTTGGGTTTATGATGTTGACAACAAGGACAAGTGAGTGATTAGAGAAATTTGTGCCGCAGGGAAATGGTGCTGCTTTGTCCTTACCTGGTCCTGACCATAGCCTTCCAAACACATGGTGCAGAATGAGGAAAAACCTTTCATTTTCTGGAAGGGGGTAAGGCTGGGTTTTTCTTCCTCTTCTTTTACCTGATTGCCTGTAATAGAGGCTTTCTTGGTTTCCCTATGGGAATTCAGTAGCAAATTGGTTTTGATCAAGTCATACAGTGCCATCATCAAGGACGAATTTGCAAGATAAACAGTGTTACAACTGAGCACACGTATTGTTTTGGTAGAGGTGCATCCAAACCCTAATCTCTTAATCCCAGTTTCTCACAATATTACTACCCTAGCCATGCAGGATGCTTTCGATCTTGCATCGCTCTTCCTTATTTAAACTGGAGAGAGTCTATGGTTGAGAATAATAATGATAGGTGCAAGTGATGTAAGACCATAACAACAGGCAGCAGCTCTTGGTAGGTGAAGATTCATCACCGCTGGTTACTCCTGATGAAGCAGCAGTATGCTCATACAACATTAGAATTTAATTTCTCCTATTTCCCATGACTCAGCTCTTTCTGAAACTTACAGCTGTACTAACTACTTGTAAACTATTAGGGAAAATGAATTTTTGCATTTAAGACAGTTTGGATATAGAGAGGAAGAGAAAACACCATTTATTACCATAAAATAACTCTCAGTTTTAATTCATTGAGAGAGCTCTTTTCATGTGTAAAGCAGAGCCAAGATGAATTTCTGCCTCCTATTTCTATTCTGATCCCATGCTGCAGGCAGTAGGTCCAAGAATTGCTTGTGTCCACTCTGCTTAAGAGCTGAAAGCTTTAAACAGCAACCTGTTTTCTCACAGCAGGTGAGAGGGAAATCTACAGCAAGGTTGTATCTATGTGTCTTTACAGGTACCTGCTGAGCTAGCTGCTAGGATGTCACATCATATGCTTTATATTCATGTCGAATGGATAATACACAATACACTTTTCCTTGTTTCCGACTGCCATAGATGAGCCACAGAATGGCCTGATGCTGGGAAGCTGGGATATTTATTTGGTTTTAAGAAATCCCATCTCCAGCCAGGTGTCATCCTGTGATAAGTGTGGTTCAGCATCAGATCAATCTCAAATCATGAATGTAAACCCTTCTGTTGTATGAAACACTCATGAGGATGTTGTATTGATCTGCAAATGCAGAAAGATAAAGCCTACAGCTTCATGTTATGGGGTAGGAAGATGCTCTTCCAGTGGTAATGGAAAATAATATTTGACATGGCCAGTGCTTTCACCACGCCAGTTGCAGGCAGACTAACAGATCTCAAGGCTTATCGGAGATAATGTTCAGAGCTGATTATATGCATGGTTCTGTCTCTGTGTCTTGATTATTTCAGTTCTCTTGCCCAGATTGTCTCCACAATCCTTTTGCTGATAGAAGGATCCTGTAGATCTCACATGCTTGTTGTTTAGTCTGTTTGTTGCATGTTTTCTGAGGTTTCCTGAAGTGTAGCTTAGGTAGGAATCAAAGCAGTGCTGAGATACATTTTTTGAAGTGGTACATATAATGTGAGAGGTGATGCAGGCTTTGGAGAATAACCTGGGTTTCATTTGGCAATAGGAAACAGTAATGCATCTACAGCAGAGCCAGCAGAAGGCTGAGGGCTCAGCTTTCTTCCGAAGACAGATTTTGCTGTATGTGTTCTACAGCTACTTGAGTTTTCAGTCCAGTAAGGCACAGCCATTTCCTTAGGAATGCTCTATACACAAAAGCGTGGTTCAGCTAAATGGTGGAGAGCTCTGCTTGCAAACCCAGCAAGACTGATTGGGGTTAAATAGTTTTTATTCTCTGAAATTGGACAGATGTAAAACTTGCAACAAGAGGCTTCATCAACATTAATAAACCAAACATTGTATTTTACACCAAAATGCTGCTGTGTCACAGCATGCTTTCCACTTCCTTCCCCTCAGATGTTAAGCCATTAAGAGAGTCCAAAGATCTATTTTCTTATACTCCTTTAGACTTTTTAATGCTCTTCTGTGTATGCCATCCTGTCTCTGCAGCCAGGCAATTGATCCAATTGCAAGATTACGCCTTAAAAATGTGTTAATCTTTATTATTTTTCTGGCCAGAAGGATTACCGTCGATCGGGACCAAGCACTGTATGTGCCTGTAACATACCTTGCTTTAGATGCACCCTTGAATCCATAGCCATTCAAATCGCAAATGGACCTCATAGCAGTCTTCCAGTATCTGAAGGGGGCCTATAGGGATGCTGGGGAGGGACTCTTCATTAGGGACTGCAGTGATAGGATGTGGGGTAACGGGTTCAAACTTAAACAGGGGAAGTTTAGATTGGATATGAGGAAGAAATTCTTTAATGTAAGGATGTTGAGGCACTGGAATGGGTTGCCCAGGGAAGCTGTGAATGCTCCATCCCTGTCAGTGTTCAAGGCCGGGTTGGACAGAGTCTTGGGTGCCATGGTTTAGTGTGAGGTGTCCCTGTCCATGGCAGGGGATTAGAACTGGATGATCTTAAGGTCCTTTCCAACCCTAACTAGTCTATGATCCTATGATTCTATAATCAGAGAGATTGAAATGCAAAATCTAACCAGAGCCATAAATCTGGTTGGCCTTCACAGTTGTGTATCTATCAGATGTGTCATGGTCCTGACCTGCAGGAGGAAAAGAGTTTGAGAGGAATGGGAAAGGGGGATACAGAGGAGAGAGGATGTGAAGGGATGAATAGTAACTCAGTCTTGATCTGTTGGCCTGTCACCTCATTCTCAGTGAGGGGGTGATGTGCTCTGACCCAGAACCATTAGAGATAACACAAAGCAGTTGAACCTGCAACACAGAACAATGCAAAAGGCAATAGCCAAGCATCTTCCTCTGCTTGTTTTTCTTCCAAGCTTATGCCTGAGAAAAACAAGATGTAATTTTTCTGTTGTGCTCCTGGTCTCTTTTCTCTGTATGATGTGTGCCCATCTTCAGCATAAAAACTACCATCACAGTAACACACTAATCCCGTTTATCCTCAAGGTCTTTTTGTGCATGGAAGGGTAAAACACTCACTTGCATGCTCTTATAAAAGGATGTTGCAGTAAAGAGGATCTGAGCCTTTGTGCATACAACCCTTGCTGAGTGGGTTGCCCTTTAAAAAATGTTAACTCTATGGAACAGGGTATTACTCATCATGAATGTGAATTTTCTGGTTTCCTTCTGAGGCTTTGCAGATCTTTTGTTGTATCAGTCTCCCAAAAATCTTGTGTGAAGTTATCTGGGCTTTGTACCTCCTACCCGCACTGGGTTACTTTTACACAGTGCAAACCTATTTCTGTATTTCTAAACAGATGACACTTGGGTGAAGACCAGTTTAGGCACTTCAAAATGATGGAGTAAAATCACCAGCAGGAAGAAAAATCCCAGTGGAGACCAGGCTGTTTGTAGAGCCATTGGATTTGCCATTACAAAATAAACAGCTAGTCTGACCTATACCATGGAAGAGATGAAACGTGAAAAGCAGACGCCTCATCTTCATGAGACTTTGATCCTGATCAATTACCATGTATGAGTTAGGTGTGTAAAGAGTGCTACTTTTAGTACAGATATTTACTCCAGGTTGCTGTTGTTCATGATTTACTCTAGGAATGAGTAAATGAGGTACTTAATTCAGTACTTCACTTGGGTAAGTTAAACACAGGAAACAGAAGAAAACTGTTAATATCCAATAATTACTTCCTCAATAGTGTAGAAAAGGCTACAGAAAGAATTAAGGCTGCCTGTGATACTCGGGCTTATACAAGAAGAGGGAGGACATGGACCATGTATGACCTGATGTGTTCTCTACTTCTTGCCCTGCTGGTGTGATACCTCTTAATTTGCTAAAGGAAAGGGAGCCTCAAGAAACAGTACTGCTGTATTTATTCACATCTTGTTATTAAGTGCAGTCTGCTGTCTCTCAAGGCTCTGCCTTCACTGGAAGAATGTTCATGAAAAGAAGGTGAACACCACCAAAGTAAACCAAGACTAAAATGCCAGGTGCTAGTTGACAAATGGAGTGAGCTTGAAATGATGGCACCAGTGGTATATTCTCAAGAGGGTCCCCGATGTGGTAAATTTGAGTTCAGGTTTGCTTGGAAGACAGAAAATCGTTGTTCTCAGGAGAGCTGGGGCACTTTTTTATTACCTTAGTTCCCATTACAGCTCCTCACTGACAGAAAAAAACCTTTGTTGAAGTTCAGGCTCACAAAATCTCTCACACTTTCTATATTTAGAAGCCTGTTATCTCGATAGGAGAAAGACAAAGTCTGTTGTTAGACCACCAGCAGCCCCTGTCAGCAGCAAGATCCCTGTGAAGTCCCTGGTTTCATGCTCAGGTGCAGTTTCTTCTGTGCATCCTGCCAACCCAGAGGAAATCAGTGATGGTTTAGCACACATTACTGGCATAAAATCGATCCTCTGAAGGTTTTAGCATCTTTACAGAAGCACAAATGAATTGCTGAGTTGACAACCCTGTCTGCAGTTTATTGTTGTGCTCTCAGAAAGAGAGACAAAAACTTGTCCAGAAAGGAAAATCTTTCATTTCCATCCAATTCCCTGATTCTGATCCCTTAGAAACATGTCTGCCCAAGCAACTGTCTTGTTTTCTAAGCCATGTATTTGGTTAATTATATGTATGTATATATATATGCACACGCATAAGTATATGTGTGCGTGTGTTTTAACTTATTTAATCCACCATGACATTCACTTGACTGTAGAGATATTATTTAAGCTTCATACTAGGGCTGTTCTTCCTCCTTCTTACCTTTCTGAAATTCCTTGTTCTTTCATTACATGAGGTTTTAATTCTAATTTGGAATGCTTAATTCTAATTTTGCATCTGACTATGCAGAGCTCTTTCTGAAGCCGCTTCTTGCAGGAATGATGACATTAGATTGCAGGGTTTCTAGGTTCGGGCATACTGTGCAAGAAGATTCAGCATACCTGTAGCTTTATCTATAATTAGCAGTGGCACATGATATTGCATTGTGATGTTGATTACAGACCTTAAATTGAATGAAATATGTGCATTTTTATTTCAGTCAGTTCTTTTTAATGTAGAAGATATTTTAGAGCTCTTCTTGCTGAGTTTCTCCACCGTATTGCTGCTTGGGTTTGCACTGTGGATGCAGCCAGGGCAGGAGACTCCAATATACCATTTATTCAATGAAAAACAGACTTTTCTTCCAAAACAATAGCAGAGAGCTATGAAATACTTTCACACTTGGCTTTAATGCTGGTCAAGAAGTCAAAGCTTATCCACTGCTTTAAAGGAAAAGCAGGCAGACATGCACTTGGCTGAAGTTTTTCTCCTTACTAGATGTTCATGTAGGAGCAGTGGAAGGAATGGATACACAGGTCACAAGCTGTCAGGGAGCTGCCAAGTTGTTTATCCTGTTTCCTTCAGGTAGATCTTTTTTATGTTTGGCTCAGTTATGCCAACAAATATTTGCAGATCAAAATGATGTTTAGTCAGGAAAGAAGCTAAAGGTCTCAGAACTTGAATAAGCGCTGGCTCAGTGTGCTCATGGTGATCCACTGCTTCCAAATTCTTAGGAATTATTCTGTATTTTTCCCTACTTCAGTTAGCTTCAGGTATCTTTCTGAACATACTCATCAGCATTGAATCAAAAGCTTGGCAGCTATTTCTTGATTAAATAATTATTCCCAAACTAATAAACATCACAGCAGGCTTTAATTAATACGTGTCAGTCAATGGCTTTTTTTTTTTCTTTTCTTCTTTTTTTCCTCCCTAAAAACAATGCTGTGAAATTAGTATCTGCAGAATAAAGGTGTGGGCTTTTTCCTGCAGGGAGCCATGGGAAAGACAATTAAAGCGCATGTTGATTGCATCCGCTTGTCTTTCTATTTAGGTGGGGATGTCTCATCTTTTAGGGTTTCATGCTAGAAAAGCTACAAAAACCTTGCTAGGAACCTTCTGTGCCCCCATAGGACCATTGTTATGTAGCAAGCACAGTTGTGATTTGACTGGTTTTGCAGTTATGTGGTAGCAATGACATTAACCTCACTATACATCAGCTGCTTAATTCCGCTGCTGAATAAGCCTTTGAAGATGCCATATACTGGAAAAGTAAGGTTCAGACATATAAAATTATGATGAAATTGGCATCTTTTCAAATAGAGTGCATGCAGTTGCTGCTGATGAGTATGTACAGCCTCGTCTGTGTTCTTGCCTTCCCCAGTGCAGTATAGACCAGTGGCTGGTGACCCTCAGGGCTGAGGAATGGGATCTCCTTGCCTAGCTTGGGATGAGAGATCCTCTGATGCTCCACAAGAAGTCTGCCACTTACAACTTGGTTTTCTTACCCATCTCCCAGGCCAGAACCCATACTGAGGTTCAGTCATTGTTGAGGATACAACTTACAGTTTAGAAATATTAAAGGCCAGAGTATTATACAGGATTGCAACTCTGAATGTGCTGCCTTAGGATGTCAAGCATTAGCTTTATAGATGTGATGAAGACACACTGATGTCTTTGACCCTAGATTGACCCTAGTAATTAAGAAACATGCTTGATTATTTTTATATTTCATTTTTCTCTCTGGCAACATTGATAATGGATTTCCTTATATGCATGAACTTCAAATTAACTTCAGCTGCTGGGGGAAAAGTATGTTTTAATGTTAAAAAACAGACAAAGTCTAATGGGTTCAGGTGCAGTTTTCGTATCTAGCGAACTGGGAGTTCTACCATGTGGTCTTCGTGTTCACACTAAACCCAGATTCAGGGAGCAATATATTGAAATCAGGTTTTAAAACGAGCAAGCAGTTAGAGTCATTCAAGTGTATCTCATTGCATGACCTTGATGAAATGGATATTTCTAATGTGCAGAAGGGCTGGATAACTGTTACCATATTTTGCATGAAGGATGGTCTGCTTTGAAGTCAGCAGAATCTGTTCCTGGGGACTTTGTAAGGATTAGGCTTTCTACATGAACAAAATTGCTTCCTTTAAGGAATGTATTTCCAGATGGAATGATATTTGACTTGCACATACTGAGATGTAGAATGACTTCAAACAAGAATGAGATATAATGAGAACTGATATTATTCATAACCTCATCAAGAATTGCTTTCATGGAGATTATGGAATGACCTCATATTTTATTCGGACAGTCTCATGTATCTGCCTTCACCAGAGGCCCATGTGAAACACTGAACTGATTAATTTATTTTCCATTTGCATAAAGACTTCCATTCGGAGACATCCATTCCATTCAGAGACATCTCTTTCATTCAGAGACATTCATGCTCCATCCCTGGCGGTGTTCAAGGCCAGGTTGGACAGAGCCTTGGGTGACATGGTTTAGTGTGAGGTGTCCCTGCCCATGGCAAGGGGTTGGAACTGGATGATCTTAAGGTCCTTTCCAACCCTAACTATTCTGTGATTCTATGATCCCATAAATATTTTCAGGTACATACATAACTTCACACTTAAGTAATCCCTTTGAAGGGATGGGGCAGATTGTTAGTTCACTTTGACCAGAAAAGGGTTTTCATAAAGGATTTGGAGTTTAATCTCATTGTACGGCTTCCTTGGTTACTGCCTTCACGGTAGCATTTCTTCCAGTGGGTTTTACATGTCTTAAGCTTTGAAGGAGGGGAAAATTACTTGACATTCCATGTATGCTTCACTTCATCTAAGCAATCGTTTTGATATTTACTGCTTTTATGCTTAATTGAGTACTTAATAGCAAATGTTCAGAAAACATCAGATTTCTTTCCACAGGGAAGGTTGTCTTGGGCTTTTTAAGAAGGCTGAGTTTCCCGTCTCCTGCTGAATATGTATTTCCAAGTGTGCTGACTGCCTGTTTGACTGATGTGTTTTTAAATGCTTACATATGCTTTATGACAATTAGGCAAAATTGTAACAAAAGTTTGTCAAACAAAGAGGGCAGCGATAAAATCCCTGTGTTGATGTGAAGAATTTGCTGCCAACCTGCATGATATGCTGGGAAAGCATCTGGGCTGCAGTGATCCCGGCATGTGGTGTGTGCGTGTGCCCTGCTGCTCAGAGGGACCTTTGTACCTTCCTGCATCAAGGAGGTATGTCTGAGCCAGCTTTACAGCAGCCCAGCTTCAGGGGAGGCACTGCCTGCCTCAAGTGTTGTGTTCTTTCCTATGAAATGGTTTCTGAGCTTCCACATTGTTCCTTGCACATTACTGAAGTCTCAGACAGGTTCTTTCCTCTCCTCCTTTGTTTTGTTCTCCACCCATTGCCTTTTTCCTGTGTTTTGAATGGCGCTAGTGAAGTGGTTCATTTGATGGGATACCAACTAACTTTTATGCCTCCTTATCACACCAGAACACATGTCCTGCAGCACCATTGCCTTGGAGTGCTAGGACTCAGGAAACAGCATCATTCAACAGCTGCTGGTGCAGAGCAAATGCTCTGAGCACCAGCTATAGCACAGAAACTGAGAGGTTCTCTGCTCCCTAGAAAGGTCCTGGGCTTCTTTGCCTTATGGAAAGAAGGCATCTGGTGTCTGCTCCACATCAAGTTTGTGATGGGAGTTTCCTGAACACTTGCAAGTGATCTAATGATGTGGTGAAATCAGTGGTCAAGATTGCCCCTGTTGGGCTGTGCTGAAAGTTGCACTGTGGAGAATGGGAGATCTTTGGGGGTGTATCTGCAAGGGCACAAGAAGAAGGTGTGCCTGGTTTTATAGACTGAGTGTTCTAGGTCAGCTGAATGAAGGCATGCTGTAGCTGTAACTCACAGCAGAGGAGGCCTTTAGGAAGCATGAAATCAGGAGTAAGTGCAGATGTAAGGGAATGATGCTCAGGCCCTCACACTACAGGAGTAGAGTGCTAGAGCACTCTCTGCTCCACAGCTTCAGATAAGGAGCTGCAGCCTGTGTGTTTCCAGTGTCTTCTCATAGCCACAGTTTATGGCAAACCCCAGGGGAAGGCTGAGAACTCAGGAGATCCATAAACCTAACGCTTGTGGTCTGAATTCATTGGATAAAATGTCTCTTGGATTCAGCATGCACAGTTCCCAGCATCGTTTTCCTGCCAGAGGAATAAATTGGGCTGGATGTCCCAAGCTCTTGGAGCTCTTTGCAGCTTTTGTGCAAGTAGATAGAAACGTTTGTACTGACAATAGGGACACAGGGTCTGAGAGCACATCTTATCTCATGAAACAGCCTTGTTTTCCTGCAAACTAGTTGCACATGGGTGTAGATTTGGATAATGTTCTGTATTTTCACTGCAGTGCTAAGGGTGACTCTTTTCCCAGCTGCATTCAGTATCAGCCATTGCTACTTGATGTTAGGAAAAGTCCAGCCTGGTTTTCCAGGCAGCGTGTAGCACCAGTTTTCTTTTGCTGTAACCACTTTACTACATACTGAAATTCTCCAGGGTACCGTGTGTTAAAGCAGAGTGAAACCCCTTGAATCCTTTCCTCACCAAGTATAAAAATAGAGCTCTGCAAGCAGAGCACTTTTTCCTACTGTGGATAGAGGTGAAATAAAATGAAGCAACGCTGCTGGTTTGGAAAGTGTTAATGACCAGCAGTTGTTCTTCTGCCAATCTGTCCTTCTCTAAGAATATTTCCAGTTACTCTTAAGTTCATTGTATTTTGCTTCCTCTGCTCTCAGGCTGCTGCTTATTATCAGCTGGCAGGTGAGAGCTTACAGGGCTTGGAGGTAGCAGAAATGACTATTACACTGGGAAGGGAGACAGATAAGGATAGCCGGAGAAGAAGGTGTCATTTATCAACACCATTAACTGCAAAGTATTTTGTACTCTACAGATGAATCTGGACGTTTTCATTCCGTGTTAGACAATGGATTGGGTAGGCTGCATAGTATAAAACATTTGAGAATACTTTGAAACCTTATGTGACAGAAGTCTTTCCAAACCACCAGATCCAAAGAGCATTTCTATGAGCCATTCTTCATTAAAACAAATAGCGTTCACCTCTGTTAAGAGCCAGAAAACACTTTATTTTCTCTTTGCTTGTGGGGATTGTCTGCTTTTCCCTGCTTGCAACTGTGCTGTAAAATTATGCCTTTTCTTCCAAAATCAGCACCATTACAATAGGTTACCCAGAAAAGTAATTGGCAAGCTTTCCCTGCTCAAAGCCAACGTGTGAATAAAATATGAAAGGGCTGCTTTTCTAATATAATTTCCAGTTGCCATTTTATTAAGCATTTAAATTTTAGTGTTAAGCTTTTATATTGTATTTTATGATCAGAAATCTCCCAGATTGCCTCCTGGGAATAAAAGAATAGATATAAAACCTGAGGTTTAAGAAGTACTATGGGTATATAAAGCAAGTCTTAGTAATGGCGTACCTTACACTCTCTGGAGTTTGTACATTTAAATATTAATGTGTATCTGCCATTTGTCTTTAAAAAAATACTTGTCCTTGCATAAGAAAAAAATAAGGTACTTGTTCTCGCAACTGTAATTACAAGAAAGGTGGGAACTAAAGCTAGTAACTGGCTCCCACCTTGTCACTGAAACACAGTGGTAGGTTTTATTTTGCTGCTAGAAGCTGGTGTCAAAATCACCACTTGAAGTTTGGGGAGGAAGAGATATTAGCAGGACTAATGCCCAATTGAAGCTGGGATGGGGGGGAAAGAGACATTAGCAGAACTGGTGCGAGGGAAGTTCATGTTCAGTGCATGTAGGTTCCAGGATCAAGTCCATGAGTGTGTCTGGCATCTTCGGTGTCTGGACGCAGGGGTAAGATCTACCTGCATCCTGATAATGGCTAGAAATCTGTACAAATAAGAGCAAGTGTGTGCAGGCAGGTTTGCTACACTCATTTACACATATTACTGTGGTAGGTGAGTGCATATGGTTAAATGCCCCTGGGGTAAGAGTTGCTGTGAACACGAGCATCAAGGAGTTACTTTATATTCAGTTATGAAGCATGGCTTTTCTTAATGTTTGATGGCACAGACTGAAATAGATGCATTATGCAATGCTAAAATGAGAGAGGAGGTTGAAGCAGAGTTGAGAATCCAGCCACCCCCAGACGTAGGTGTCTGCCAGTCTGGGGTTGCATCTGAAGCAGATGAGCTGAGCCTTCCAGATTCCCAAAATGTCAGAAGCCCCAGTACCAAAATTAAATGCAGCCACGTAAAAGGGACCAAAGTCAGTGTATGGGGGAGATGTGAGCCTGAAATCTGCCTTCCAGCTTCTGTCCAGTGGAGAGGCTGAAGAGCAGATCTCTAAAGGTATTTAGGTGGTAAAGGGAGCATGCAGTTGCAAGAGTCCCAGTGGGCACATGTGGGCAGATACATATTTGTTTAAAGTGACAAAAAGCCACTTTAGAAAATGTTTGTTATGTATTTTATAAATTAGAAAGAATCATAGAATCGTAGAATAGTTAGGGTTGGAAAGGACCTTCAGATCATCCAGTTTCAACCCCCCTGCCATGGGCAGGGACACCTCCCACTAAACCATGTCACCCAAGGCTCTGTCCAGCCCAGCCTTGAACACCGCCAGCGACGGAGCATTCACAACTTCCCTGGGCAACCCATTCCAGTGCCTCACCACCCTCACAGGAAAGAATTTCTTCCTCATATC
>JANRGW010034706.1:26116-42552 GCA_024733675.1 Psilopsiagon aymara
CATGTTCCTGTCTTGTTGGTCTCTCTAGTATCTGAAACAAGGATAGCCATGTTCCTGTCTTGTTGGTCTCTCTAGTATCTGAAACAAGGATAGCCATGTTCCTGTCTTGTTGGTCTCTCTAGTACTCAGCATCATGATTTGCCAACTCTAGCACACTGCAATTGATGATCTGACATGAACTGTTTTCCTGATATATACTCAGCAGGAAATGCAAAGAAAATAAACTCTGACTTTTCTGAACTTTAACTTCTGAAGTCTAGGGGGAAATGCTCTTTACAGATGATCTGAAGGTGCTACTTTTCCAGCCTATGTAAAAAATGCAGTATAGTATTAATCATATTTAAAAGACTTCTGTTATACCATCTCAAGCCTTTTTCTTGGACTGGATTATTCCTGCAGACCAAGTCTCTGGACTCTTTAGCCTGGGTATTGGGAACAATTTCTTTCCCAAGAGGGTGCTTAGGCACTGGAACAGGCTGCCCACTGTGGTCATGGAGTCACTGTCCCTGGAAGTGTTCCCATATCATGTAGATGAGGCCCTGAGTGGTGTGGGTTAATGATGGCCTTGGCAGTGCTGGGGTAACTGTTGGACCTAATGACTTTAAAGGTCTTTTTCAGTTAAGCTGATTCTGTGATTCTATCTTCTACATCTTGCTTCTTTGGCAAACCAGCCCCTTCTGCAGCTAACACAGCTAGCCATCCACCCTGGTCAGACAGAGTTCATGCGGGGACCTAGTGCCACTTCCCTGGCTTAAGAAGAATCACTACAACCCTTTTTGTGTTTGACAACTTCATCTGTCACCTTGCAAACTGAGGCTCTAATCAGACATGGGGAGATGTGTGAGTTTGATAGGCCATTGCCAGCTGCTGGGCAGCAGCGCATGGGAAGTAACCAGTTACACGTGTTTCCCTTCTGGCTTTCCCAACAAATTTCAAACAGAGGCACTTGAAAGTATATGCAGTTGGATGAGTCAACGGATGTCTGTGAGCAGCGCCAGCAGCAGGATGGGACCAGGCGCTGCCTGTGGGCAGGAGTGTGTCAGACAGGGGTTACTCCTGAGCACAGCAGTCAGAAGCTGAGAATCTTATTTATAAAGTGAATTCCACAGGTACAAGTCATCAGGAGAAGAAAAAAGCCCCATGGACAGTATTATATAATCCAGATAAATTTACAAATAGGGGATTTTCCAGTGGAAGAAACCTTACATCATGCTTGAGCAAGTAAAAATAAACCTGGCACTTGCACTTTGTTCTAAACACAAGAAGAGCCTTGATGAGCTACTAGTTATGTGTTTTTGGCTAATTATTACTCATGCTGAGCATTGTGGTGTTGGTTGCAAATTTATTCCATAACTGCATCCTAACCTCAATATTAAAGTAGCACAGGCTTTAAAAATCAGTTTCTCTGCAAGGCTCACTGTTTCCAGAGAACAATGAGCTTTCCTTTCGTAATTATTGCTGATGTTTTAGCCATTATTGAACCTCTTATGACCTTCCTCAGAGAAGAAAATAGCACTGGGATTTGAAAACAAAAATTACTTGTCAAGTGAAATGAATCAAAAAGTAAGGTTTGCATAGCAAACCCCATATGCCAGATACATTTAAAAAGCTTTGTTATAGTTGGAGAAACAATTACTCTCACTGTATTTTGCATCTGAAGATCACTAGTGAAAGATGATGTGGTTTGGTCTATTAAAATAGTCTGCTCTATTTTAATAGTGCAGAAAAGTGAAAATCATGTGCTGTGCTTGAGAGAGAAAAGAAAAGATGCAGATGTGGAAAAGTGTCCAAAGTGTGGCTGAAAAGGAATACCACAGCCCTAAGAACAAAGCAAACATAAGATGCAAAAGCAGGTCTGTTGTCTGGAAAAAAACCCAACCTGTATTTTTTAAGAAATAAAAAAGGATCTGTATTGTAAGTTTGTTCCATTTGATAAAAATGGAATATTCAAGCAGACCAGGTGATCCACAGCATGCCACTGTTTATCCATGACATGCATGATGAGGTGTTCATGACTTTCCATTGCTGAACAGTAGGATTATCCAAAGAAGAAAGTGTGTTTGGATTTGGCAAAGCCTCACTGGCTACTTTTTATAAATCCTTATAGTTAGGTTCATCTGAGCAAGCCCATGTTAAAGGTGGAGATGTGTTATTTGGATGAAAGTGGAAGTCTTTTGAGCGTCTGCTCCACAGAGAGCCAAACCCAAGGTGGGTTCACCTGGGTGCCAGTTACAGCTTGTATGTGCTGATCTTACACCCAAGATAAGCTACAATAGCTTTAGACCAAGTAGTTATGAGTCCCAAAGGGTGAAATAAGAATGAGGGAAGCACAGATGTTCCTTCTCCTTAGCACATTTGCTGGGGGTGGACAGTAGATTGTATAGGAATTGGCCGGTACCCACTGCAGCTGTCCAAGTTTGGCCATTCCTTTTCCCTCTACTCCCACCTCCTCCTCCTTCCAAGTAGCAAATGGAGCATCTCGGGGAAACAGCTGACCTGCAAAGTCCACATCAGGTACAGGGGTTTCCTACTGGGGCTGGTCATTCCTTTACCTCCTTCACCTTTGCCAAAGGCGTTTGCCAAAGGAAATAATTCCTGTCACATGTGAATTCCTCTTCCTACGCTGAGACTTGGCACTGCTAGCCTCTTAACCACTTCTTTCAGCTACGAGAGAATCAGCCCAGCTTCTGTAATTCTCAGGTTTGCTTCAGGCTTCTAGAAAAAACAGGCTGCTGTTGGAACTGCTGTTTCTAAGCAAATAGAGGTAGCAAAGCCTCTCCTCAGAGTTCACTCTTAGATACTAGGCTGGCTTAGAAATGGAAATAGCAAGTTTGGTCACATCAGGTCCCTGCTGGCAGCAAAAGGTCTGAAATCAACTCTAGGGCTCTTCACTAACACAACCAACACTGCACCCTAAAGCAGGAACCCAGAGAAGCCACATCATCTGGCAGACTTCCTCAGCGGAAGACACCTTCCACACACTGAGAATGAGCCAACTAAACAGCTGTAAGTAAATAAGCCTTCTCTGAAAGGAGCCAAATGTAAATGCAACTGCCAGGAAGTCACCAGTGCCAGTGCCCCTCTGAAGTTTCCTAGAGCGTGTGAATTAGCGTTGATGCTCTTTTATTAGCTACCCTTTGCTAGCAGTCTCTGCTTCCAGGTTAACTAGTCCGCTGTAAGTAAAAAGCTGGAGGTCTCTATGCAATGTACCTAGTTTAGGCTGCTAGTGTGAAGGTCTTCTCGATGTGAATTTCTATCATGTTTTCTCTCTTCTGTCAGAGGTGGTTACATATATCTCTGTGGGAGGCAGTGTGGGCACAGTGATGTAAGGAGGGAACAGTGTGGTCTGTATTCTCTGCTGGTCAATGTTAGGCATAAGAAGACAAGCTTCCAATTCTTTAAACCCAGCCTGTGTTCTTTGAGTTACCCTTTAGAAAAAACACATTAACATGTAAGCTCCTCAAATGGAAACACTGACATGATGAACACCGTGACACTCACTACAGTGTTTTTTCCAGAGCAGAGCTGGCCTTTAACATCACCTTGCTTTGACAGATTTTCAATGCAAGCAGAAGAGAGCATTAAGGGTCTCCACTGAGACTCCTCTGACACTGAGTTGTGGACAGGCCTGTTCCAAGCTGAAGGACATCCCACCATGGGTCACAATGCAAGAGTCAAATTAGAAAAACAGCCACTTTAAAGTAAGTGGCTCGATGGGGACATGTGGTTTTGGAGCCATGCACTGCATGGTTTAAAAAATAATCTCACACTTTTGGAGCCTAGCACAGACACCCATGTATAAATACCACACCAGCAGGATATGAAAGGGAAAATTCTGTCTTGGATGGGATGTGTGGGAAGTTTATGCCTCTGAATTTGCTTCTGAATCTTGAATATTCATTCCTCCTGACCTTTCTACATCGTGCATGTTCCAGAACCTGGAATCTGATTCCACATCAGTCTAACTTGGGATTAAAATAATAGTTTTGGTAGTTTTGTAAAGTAGGAATATTAACTTGCAGTTTCTTCTTAGCAGTATTCACATGTTCTTTTTTCATGATGACCTTTGGCTCTGGGCAATGATGCCAATAACCTTTCTGCCAGCATATTGATGTAAAAGGGGAAAATGGAGCAGGATGAAGAAGTGTAATACTACTGTCCTAGCAATTGGATCCAGCTGGCCTCCTCAAATACATTCAGCACAGAGAAAGGGGATAAAAAAAGGCAAAAATCAACTTAAACATAAAAGACATGATTTCCAAAGATTTTGTGCCCTAACATCTTTTATGCCGTTGAACTAAGTGTTCTGCATGTTTGGAAATCAGTCCCAGGAGTGGAATTATTCTGTGCCAATAATATTACAGGACAGCTATTCCTGATTCCCTTATTTATCCCCTCACATTTTTCGTGGTATGTTAAAGTTCTTTTAGGTTGAGATATAACAGTACCTTTCTTTCTCAAGCCTTGCTTCCCTATTAGCCCCCTTCTCTCCTCCCTTCTAGTTTTCCCCTGTGTGTTTCAGCTATTGCTCTGATACTTGTAGCAATGCTAAAATCCTGAAGTCATTGGATTTCACAGTACATAAATGAAATGTCTCTGTGGCTTTGTCTCATTATGTTTTGATACGCAGTGTTGATGGTTCTTGTGGCATTGTGTTAGCCAAGTTGAGAGGACCAAGCTCACTTCATATGCCTTACCAGAAATAATTGAGGATATAATAATGGGAAATAATTAAGAGGCTCTCTTTTGTTGAGCTGGTCATCTCTCTGAAGTGTCCAGCAGCATCATTTCTGTATTGGCATCAAGTGGCAGGCACTAAGGGCTTAATCTGAGCTCAGGAAAGATGAGGCATGTTTCTGCTGACTCAGATAATAGCAGTAGGCCGCCCAGGAGTTTCTAGCACTGCTGCATGCCCTGCAGTTCAGTTGGATATGGGCTTGCTTGTCAGAAGTAGCTAGGAACATTCCCGAAGTTGGATAATGTCAGAGGGACTGGGTTTACAGGGGGGAGAGGCGCACTCAAGTACTTTGTTTGCCATAGTAGAGCTGCAAGACTGCCACCCTAAGGCCGGAAGGGTGCAACAGAGCATCAGTTTCCTTCCCACAATGATGGGGGTGAAGGCGACAGTGGCGTTCAGAGAGGATCCAAGGGGTAGAGAAGGAGGATACTCTCCACCTGGGTTCTAAGTCATAAGACCAAAACTCAGGTTCAGCAATATTGACAACCCCAAGCTTTAAAAAGTAGCTAGCTAAATCGCAAAGGCAATGAGATTGAATTGAAGTTATCAAAGGGAAAGACAGTAAATGTTTAGGGTTTGGCAGGGGGTTTTTTCCCTGTTTTATTTGCTTTCTGAAGTTGCATCAAACACAGCTCATTTCACAGGCTTTACTTTTACAGCTGCAAGTGTTTTCTGATCATTTTTTTCAGACCTTTGAGGAAAAGAAAAAGCATAAAAGCATTGAGCAATAGAGAAAATCCCAAGTCACAGCCTCAAAGGGCATGAGTCATGTTGACCCTGATGACTAAAAAAGACAAAAGCCAGACTGCTCAGCTCTTCCCTATTCCTCATGTTCAGGTATTGGCTCAAAACAAAAGATTTGCTATGAGAAGAGCTGCTGCGATGCCACTGAGGCCTGTGGGTGAGGAGTAACATCTGAGCCTTGTGCTCAGCTCATCGCATCCATTGTTCTTTGCCTCAGTGCAGCTGAGGGATGGATGCAGTGACTAGTGGGGCATGCAGCTCAGGCAAGGTATGGACTTGCCACTCTGGAAAGAGATGTGGCCAAGCCAGCCCTGGTAGATGTCAGGAAGCATGGACCTGTAATTTCTTACTTAGAGCTGGCGTGTGAGTGGTTGGATTGCTGGGGGTGCTTTTTGTCAGATTCCTGTTGAAGGAGAAAACATTGCTTCACAAGCACTGATTTTTAGGTTTCATTTGACATCACTGAAAACAAAGGATATTCTCCCAGAAGCTTTAACCGTAAGGTTTATTTGCTTCGTAGCATGCTAACCACTCTTTTACTGGTTTGTTCCAAGAAGGCGTGAAGGGGCTATGCTGTTTGCCAGCCCCCATCTTGGTCCTTTCTGCACATGCCATTTTGTTCAGCACAGGTTTTGCTCGTACCTGGATTTAGTATTATATAAAGCTTTTCTTAACTGAAATTGCTGTTTAGGGTCCTGTTCCTAAAATGATCCAGAAAGACTGAAGATAAAACTTTCAACGAGATGAGCGAAAGGATCTTCTCTTTGAAGTTTAGTTTCCTGGTGCTCTGTACAGATGTACTCTCACATGTTAAAGTTTTATTTAGCGTACACTATTTTTGCTGTGGGGGTCTCATCAAACCATTATTTTGGGTGATTGAAATCTTTATTTTACTTCTCAGACCAGAGAGATAATTTTCTGCCTCGTTTTGCTTTCTTTTATGTCAGCACCCTAACCAAAATGCTGAGCAGTTGGAATCTAGCTACAATTTAACTTAACACTTATCTGTGCTGCTGTTCGCACTGTACGAGGTAATTCTGAAAGGTCAGAGCAGCTGGATTCCATTACAGAAATGCAGGGAACTCAAAATAGACTTTGTGAATATATTCTTTGAGGAATTCAGGCAGCTGCTTTCGACACTCCTGGGCCTTGTTGTTTCAGAGAGCTTTAGTATCAGCTGAGGTCAGAAATCACTAAATTGCTCCCCCTCATCCCCCAGAAAAGAAACTTCCTTTGGATGAACATTAAGAAATAGTCAAAAGCAGATATATTTCTGCCTTTGTATTCTCCATAATAAGTTTTATTGCAATAAGTACTAAATCAAGAAAACTCTCTTCCATATGTGCTCAAGAACCATTTCCGCTCTTTTTTTTCCTTGTACATATGATATTTGTTTTACAATGCTGCAGTTTACAAATCAAATAGTTTCTCACAGAGATAGTATGTTTTTATTCCATTTGTCCTTTTTCAGATAGTCCAAACATCTGTGGTTTTGTCATTAAAAGTCCAATTGGCAGATATATACGGAAACTTTATGTTTTCCAGCTGGGCAACTACCAGTTACACATACTCATTATTATTCATATTATCTTTATAGTAACTGTGGAGGATAATTTCACGTGGCTTATACAGTGAGTATTCAGTGATCTACAGCAGATATTGTCCTGAAGTCCTTGGAACTGAACTCTCCTTAAGCTCTGAGGACATTTAGATAGAAATATGAGCCTTCTGGTTTGACCTTTCTGATAAAACTAATGACACCCTGATTTCTGGAAGTTGCTAGTGGGTTTAGAATTTTCCCTTCAGGAGGAATATCTTCAGTTTGGAATATCTTCTTTCTGAGAAGGAATAGCTGGATTTTGTTCCTCTCATAATAGTTTTGCATACTTGTAATCTTAGTGACTACATTGAAATTATTCTTGACCTACCCTATTGGCAGAGCAAAGGTAAGATCTCAAACTTAGTGTGAATGTTTTAAATCATGGTGTTATGTGAGTGGGGTTTTCAGTTGCTAAATCCCCAAACCTTTGTTTCCCTCTTACTGTAGTCAGAAGTGGCCACACAGAAAGTATTCACTCTTGGATGGAAATTTTGTATGCCATACTGTAAATCCTTGGATGTATGAGTATGTCAGAGAGGATGAGCAGACTCGAAACTGCAGCCATCCTAGTGGGTGGTACCATTACACTAGGCTAATTTACTGTAATGCTTCCACTGACATGAGCATATTTCTCTTGTCTGACATAGAGTAGATTATGAAGGATGCCAGAACTCTTCCATTAAGTCACTTCCGTGGTAGTCATATCATGATGCTATGCTATATGAAAAATATGATTGTGCAATTTGTGAAGCATGAAACACTTAGACTCCTAGATTTGTAGCTATTTTTTACCTTTTTTTATTTGTTATCGTAGAAAGAAAGGTGGTTGATGAAGGGGCACTTTTTACTGTTGGGATAGTAAAGCAACACAAAGTGCCATGAGGCAACATGAAGCAAGCTCTTCTGTCGTTTGTGTATACCGGCCCTATTTCCATAGGCTTTTGTGGAGTTAAGTACTTGGCTGGAACAGGATCCTCTGCAGGAGCAAATTGGGTGGATGCAGATGGATTTTTCCCTTGATTTGCAATCAGGGAGGCAAGCAGATATATCCAGCTGTTCTCATTTCCCCTAGGAAATATGGTCATCCAAGCTGAGAATATTGCCTTTCTAGGGACCTCAGGGCAAAAATAAACCCTGCAGAAAAAGTGAGGAGCAGACGGAACCCATCCTCAGTTAGCTGTCATCACCAGCAGGAGTGGTTCAAAGACCTTTGGTCACATTTGCATCCAGTGTGCAGCATGCCTTTGCTTTAAAAGACAACATTTTGAAGAATTCATGGGGTTAACAGTGAGGTTTGCATCACTATGAAGATTTTGCTTCCAGTTCAATGTGTTACCCTCTTTTAGGTCAATCTACTGTGGATGGTGTTCTCAACTAAGAAAAATGTAAAAGGCACGTTTTTGATGGAGTTCTTGGCAAATTGTTTGATTACGTTCCCTGATGCTCAACAGATGTCTGCAACCCACATGGCAAACATCCACGGGGAGAGTATCTCACTGCAGCACTTGATATGAAGAAGTAATATATAACATTTAATAGAAATAATCTGTTATGTATGCATCACTTCTGCTTTTCCAGGTTAGCCAATGACTGGCCAGCTTAATTTGCATTTTATTTAAAACCTTATCTAAAAGCTTGAAACTTCAATGTAGGGACCTTTTGGATTTTTTGATTCATGAACGGAACAAGGCATCACTTCTGTTTAAAGACAAACTTGAAAATTAAACCATTGTTCTTTGCAGATGTACATTCCAGGCCACGGATGTAACTCAGGAAGTAGAAAAGAAAAATAATCAGAAGCATTTAAGTGTTTTATGAAATTTGAAATTGAATCTGCATTTGCAAACATTTTTGGTTTTTTTTAATGAGCATTACCTTAAGTTAGTTTTCTGTATAGTACCCATGAAAAATTTCAGCTGTGAACATGATTATCAAGGGCTCCTCTGGATGTGTGTTCTTGTTGCTGTTGTACCTCACATAAGATAACTAGATGCTGGCAACTGCTGGGTTTCTTATTGGTGCTACATTGAAGTTCAAACCATAATTCTGTGACACAGCTGAGTACTAGAATTCTGCTTGCTCTCGTGATGGAAAGCAATATATTCAGCTCTTAGGTGAGGTGCATTTACTAAGACAAGATTAACAAAAAATACTTTTAACCTAATTTTTACAGTCTTTATCAACATATATATGTATTTCTCTTGTCATCTGATACTGAATGACAGCCTCAGGTATAATGTTTTCAGCACCTATTATCAGAAATAAACCTTAGTGTTATACATTAAAGGCTCTGATCCTCTACACTAATGGTATACAGGGTTAAGGAGTTGTTATGTATCATACCTTCTGCAACTAATGAGCAAAGTTGTGGTAGAAGAAGCACAGAAATATGTAATCTTGCTCTTTACGTAGTTTTTACTCTGTTCTGTTAAATAAGATCAAGGATGATAACTGAGCTACTATTTTTGAACGAATATTGGAAAGTATTTTTCTTCTTCTAAAGATGTAAAATACTGTGTGGCTAGGTAGAAAGGCACTCGTAGGACAGAGTTAGAGTCAGCCTTCATGAGTATAAATTGGGATGTTAATTATGTAGGATCTTTAAGGTCCCTTCCAACCCAAAACATTCTATGATTCTATGATAATTCTTTCTTCAACATTTTACCTATACAGTTTATTGCGCTTTATTTCTATTTTAATTACTACTATTATTCAGCAGATATAATAAGATTTTCCTCCCTGTGTGAGAGTGGGTACCCTTAGATTTCCAGTACCTCTTGAATATTCATTAGTGTTCACGGAAGGACTGCCCAGTCATTGTGGAAAGAGTTCAAAAATATTCTATTGACTTTGGATAACATTGAAACTCGGGATAAATTTTTCATGTCATAAGTATAGAGGCAGAATGTAAATTGTCTGAGCATACCTTTTTGTTTATCCCAGTTGAAGTGCATTTATGCAAAAGATACAGTGTTATTTGCATTCAGAACATCTAGACATTTCATGGCCATATATATTATCAGAAGTCCCTGGTAAATTGGTTAATTGCACAAACTAAAACTTGTAGGTATGGGATGTATTATTTAGAAGTTTAACTGGGGGGAAGTTAAACTTCTCCAGTCACATTTATGGTGATTATATTTACATGCGTAGAACTGAGAGACGGTAATAAAAAAAAAAGCTGTTCTCTCTCAGATATTAGGATCTTAGAATAGTCTGTGCTGTATAGGACACCCAAAGGTCATCTTGTCCAACCCCCCTGCAATGAGCAGGGACATCCTCAACTAGATCAGGACTGTTTTGTTTATTTTTTATTTCCAGAAAACCAATTGTAGCAAGAATTTTCAGGGAAAAAATATGAGCTCCAGTCCATCATGAATATAAGAAACCTGTTCAACATTGTCCAGGTTTTGAAAAGGAAACAAAATGCTTTTTATATATAATACAAAAACTGAATGAAGTGCAAGTAATTAAGTGAAAGGAGTTTGAGTTCATTAAGCAAAGACCTGGAGGAGTTTGAATTATTTAATTACTTCCTGTAGGATTCTTAATTAATTTTAATTATTAATTTTTGTAATAGAAGCTTTGCATCCAGTATCCAATCACTATTTTCAGATTTGGATCCATGCCAACTTGTTGCTCTCAGGGGTGCTTGAATAATGAAAGGATTTAGCTATTCTTCAAATGAAGTGTGTTTCAAAGATATTTTTATCTAGGGCTCATCTTTCTATTTTGTATCATGCTTTCTTTCCTCCATTCTTTCCAGTGATAAGTGAATAGAGGGGAAGAATGCTCTGTACGATGGTTGCCAGCCATTAATACATGCTCCCCTAGACTCAAAGTGGTAGACACAATTGGTATTGGAATTAGTTTGAATTGCCAGGGTCGGCAAAAATAGTTCTAAAAAGGTTTTGTTTGATTACCCCTGAATTTTTGTGAGGCAGTAACATGGGTATTATCAACCCTTCAGTAAATAAGTAATTATATTGTTTTAGTAAATTAGTTGGGTGGGGTAAGATTAGGATTGCAGAGGAACTGAAATGACACTTTTATCATGACAGGCAGAATATAGTAGGAAGATGAATAACATCCTCATTATCCTTAGAGGATTAGCCTGAAAACAGTGCTTTGTGTAGTTGTACTTACAAGCTATAACACTAAGAAAAGGACAGTGTTGATAAAATGTATTGGTGGCACTATCCATGTGAGATGAACAGAATTTCATAAAAGAAGCCATGAGTAACCTGAAAGTAAAAGAGATGGAGTTGAATTCAGTTATAGAGAAGTAAGGCAGCACACCAGTAAAGAAAATGTCTCATATCACTTAAGATCTCATCAGGTAGAAGAAAAGCTACATGGTACTTTTCAATATATAGGTGACATTGAGCTGCCAGTATAATGTGGTGAAAAAGATTAAAATAAATTTGGGGTGTCCTGGTGAAAGTATGTGAAACAAGTTTTAATTGTATTGCAAAAATTACTGATGAGACTTCATCTTAGGCTCTGATAAGTTCTAATATAGAAAGGTGAACTCAAAATAAGATGGGCATGGGGTGGGAATACTAAAATAATTAAAAGAAATTAGAAGGTGCTACAGCAGTGGTAAATGGAAGAATTTTGTTTATTTATCCAGGCAAAATAAAGGTTGATAGAACAAGAGGGGAAAGATTGTTGTCCATAAAGATGACATAGTAGGTATACACTGTAAAATAACTATTTACATTTCAGATTATTGACTGTAATAAAACCAATGAGTATGAAGTGCCTAAGAAGAAGTTTAGCTAATGTGCAAAGCTCCTAACCCTAAGAACTGTGATTCCCTGGAATAACTGGTTTTACTCATTATTCCAAGTGCAAAATTCTAAGTTATACTTCTAAGACAAAATATAATACATACTGGTAAAATTCATACGCTGCAAAACACCAGGGTACCAGATTAATGAACAGAACAAACTGTTCTAAGGAATGCAATCACAAATTGAGATTTCCAGTCAAATCCAATTTCTTTGTCCTTCATGAATTTCATTTCCAGCTGAGCTTTGAACTTGAAAATTTTGTCCCTGTGTATCTGGAGGAGATATATACTTCATTCTTCATAGCGTATCTCACTCTTTGCAAGTGAATACAAGTGTGTCAAAAATCATAGAAAGAGCTGAGTTGGAAGGCACATCAAAGATGTGCACATCAAAGGCATATCAAAGAACAGCTAGTTCCACACACAGGGACACAGTTCCTAAAGACAGGGACACCTTCCACCACACCAATTTGCTCCAAGTCCCTTCCAACCTGGCCATGAGCACAGGCAGGGATGGGGCAGCCGCAGCAGCTCTGGGCAACCTGTGCCAGCACCTCGCCACCCTCACGGGGAAGAACTTCTGCCTAATGTCTAATCTAAATCTCCCCAGAGGCAGGCCCCAGAGTAGAAAAAGTCATGGGAGATATCATGGAAGTCTTGGGTGTTAACCAGTTGGGTGGGCTTCCCACCTGTCTAGCACTAGGCAGGCTGGAAGCCTCAGTCTGAAGCAGGACATGCTCCTCAAGCTAATGGTTGCCGATCTTTTTGAGGAGACCAATTCCTGTTCCGTTCCCCATGGATTGGTTTTTCTGCCTTGTCCTCATTCTGAGAAATGCCCAAGTTTTTTTCCTTGGGAAAACATCCTGAGACACAAGAGGCGAAGAAGAGCAGTAGTGCATGAGAGAGAAAGTCCCAATGGCCAACACTTGGTCTCCAAAGAGGCCAGCGGTCAATGTCTGAAGGGCAGCCCATGTGTAGAGCAGGGCTACTTCTGCCAGGGTACTGGGGGTACTCAAAGGCCTCAGTAGCCGGGACCCATCTCTTCTGAGTCCCGCAGCCCACTGCCTCCTGCCAAGGGGCCATGTCTAAGCTCAGCCTGGGGCCTTCAGTCCCTGCCTGAGCTGTATTGTAGCTGAGCCTCTCCCTGTCTCCCGAATGGCTCTGGGACCTGCACTGCAGAGCCTGCAGTGGAACTGCTGCTCTCCTGGCTGGACCAATTAGACCCAGGGCACCGCCTGTCATGCACAATTGCAGGCATTACACAATATAACCCTTTCCATTCCAAGTCTAATCTAGTGCAGGGCATTCCATTCCATTCTGCAACATTCTATGACTCTCCATTCCATTCCATTTCATTTCATTCCATTCCATTCCTTTCAATTCCATTCCATTCCATGCCAATCCATTCCCTCCCATCCCATGGTATTCCCTACACCCACCCTGAGCTGAAGAACAAGGGCACTGCTATTCCCCTCCAATGCCAGGGCTTTTCAGCTCCAAAACCACTATCAATCAAGGAGACAAAAGACAAAGCTTACAAGTGGAGAAAAAGACTTTATTTTAGGGTTAAGCTTGATTTTAGTTTGGTTTCTTATCTTGTAGCTTAGGTTATCTTCCTTTGACCAAATTTTCCAGGAAGTTCTGGGGTTTTGTTTTGGGTTGTTTTCAGAGCTGATGCTCAGAAGCATCAAGGCCTTCCAAGCACAGGCTGCTGTGCAGAAGCCAGAAGGCCCAGGGATGTGGAGCCAAGGGAAGAGCAGAAGTGGCTCTGTGTGCGAGCTTGCGGTGGGCAGTGGAGCCAGAGAGAGCAGTGGGCAAGAAGCCAGCCCAAAGGGGAGCCCTGGCAAGGGGCTGTTCTCAGTGCTACAGAGGAGAAGCAGCAGCGTCCAGGGGCTACCCTGTGAGTCGTGAAAGCTTCTTCCCCCCGCATGGGGGCATGAGGGGCCACCTGCGTGGAGCAGGAGCAGCAGCCTTTGGGCCACAATAGACCCAAAGGAACCGCGTCAAGGGGCTGGCTCACCGCTGCAGAGGAAGGCAAAAAAACCCCGGGGACACTGGCAGGCCCTCCATGGGGGAAAACAAGCCTTCCCCCCTCAGCTGCAGGACACCAGGGGCCACCTTCATGGTGCATGAGCAGCAGGCAGTAATGCAGCCAGAATGGACCAAAGGAGCCCTGACAAGTGCTCCTGCTCCATGCTCAGAAGGCAAAAAACCCCTGGGACCCGTGCCGATGTGGCCCGGGGGAAAATTCCTTCCCGACCCCAGCGCTAGCGATCGGCTCTCCCTGAGCATGGGCGCATGACCTGCTCCTGGTGCACAGGCTGCTCACGCCTGCTCGGAGATGCCCACGCCTCATTCTCCTGCAATCTGGAGCCACCTCAGGGGCTGCTGAGAGTGGCCAAAGGCCTCTGGCCTCATCGAGCCTGGGGGCGAGAATCCTTCCTCCACGTGGCAGGGCATCAGTGGCTGCTCCAAAGCGCTGGGATCCCTGGAAACCTCTCGGCATCCCATTGCTTATGGCTGCTGCCCCTGGCTCCGTGGGGGATGAGAATGGGGAGCTCTGCAGTGCTCCTCACAAAGGTATTGCGAGAATCTAGCCCTGCCTAGCCACCAGGGATAGCAAAGAAGCTGCTCCTGCAGGATCTGGCCCAGAACTCTGAATCTGTTCTGCGCACAGCCTCTAGCTCTGCCTGGATTTCAGGGCCGTCTGCCTGCGATATTTGTCACCCTGTTGATCGCTGGGGTTGATTCAGCTGATCTGGCAGCCTACGCAGTTGGCCCCTTCATCCCTTGCCCCTCCACATGCCTCCTTCCCCAAACTGCATGCTCAGGAAGAGGACAACCTTCCCTGACACAGACGATCCCCTTCCTCAGTCACGGGTATACAGTAGTTGCGCTCCCTGGGTAGAACCTCCAAACAAGGAACTGCAGCAGCTCCTCAAGGACTTCCTGGAGGAACTCTTGGGCTTCTCTGGCCCAGTAGGGCACAGGAGGACAGAGGAGGGAGGAGGCTGCTCACTTTTATATTTTCCCAGGTCATTGCAACTGCAGCGTTGCCAGGCGTTGGCATGGAATAGAATGGAATGGATGGAATGAAATGGAATGGCATGGAATGGAATGGTGTGGAATGGCATGGAATGGAATGGTGTGGAATGGCATGGCATGGAATGGAATGGAATGGAATGGAATGGAATGGAGTAGAGGAATATGTCTGACCATGGGTTAAAAACGTGGGGGGAGCTCATCAGAGGTTTCCAGTCCTTCAAGAGTAGCTACATGGAGGGCAGAAGCTCTCTCTTCAGCTGGTTCTAGTCCCCCTGCCAGGGGCAGAGTTACCTCCCACTAGAGCAGGTTGCTGCAAGCCCCGTCCAACCTGGCCGTGTGCACAGGCAGGGATGGGGCAGCCGCAACAGCTCTGGGCAACCTGTGCCAGCACCTCGCCACCCTGAAATTGAGGAATTTCTTCCTGATTTTCTATCTTATTCTCCTGTCTTTTTGGTTAAAACCCTCCTTTTTTTTCCTTTTTTGTGCCCTTTTCCAGAATGCCATTCCTTATTTCTTGTCTTCTCCCTTAGTTAGTATGTGTGTTTATGTAATATATGCATGTATTTGTCTTTTCCTCTCTCAGGGAATTAATTATTGTTGTGATGGAATTGTTGAAAATACTAAGGTTTCAAAAGATTTTAAGGAAATTCTAATATTTTTTTTAACTCCTTCAAGGCTACTTAACGATGCGTTTTTTTCTCTTTTTAGTTGTTGTTGTTTCTGTTTGCCTCAGTCTTTTTCCTTTTCTCAACACTTACAAAACAGTTTCCTTTTGCACTGGATCTCAGCTATGTGTTGTTTAATCATCCAGGCTGCCTCTTATTCTACTTGCACATTTTCTTTTACGGACTTCCTCTTTATTTCACAAGTTTGATTTTGAAGACCATTCTCTCCTTTGCTCTTCAGAATATCCTCCCACAGATCCTGCTCACTGCTTTCATTAAGTCTTTTAATATTTTGGTCTCTTTCTTCACTTTCCTTAGCTTCACCTGGAGAAGAGAAGCTGCATGGAGATCCATGAGCAGCTTCCAGTATCCAAAGAGATACAATGATTCTGGAGAGAGGCTCTTCAAAAGGGACTGAAGAGATAGCACAAAGGGTGATGGGTTCAAACTGAAACAGGGGAAGTTCAGGTTGGTTATAGAATCATAGAATCATTGAATAGTTAGGGTTGGAAAGGACCTTAAGATCATGTAGTTCCAACCCCCCTGCCATGGTCAGGGACACCTCACACTAAACCATAACACCCAAGACTTTGTCCAACCTGGCCTTGAACACTGCCAGGGATGGAGCATTCACAACTTCCCTGGGAAACCCTTTCCAGTGCCTCACCACCCTTACACTAAAGAATTTCTTCCTCATATCCAATCTAAACTTCCCCTGTTTAGGTTTGAACCCGTTACTCCTTGTCCTATCACTACAATCCCTAACAAAGATTCCCTCCCCAGCATCCCTATAGGCCCCCTTCAGATATTGGAAGGCTGCTGTGAGGTCTCCACGCAGCCTTCTCTTCT
>JANRGW010034707.1:2188-13391 GCA_024733675.1 Psilopsiagon aymara
GGAACACCTCTTGATCCCATAAATCACAATATTGAGATATGCAGTGGCCAAGAAAGGAAGGGTTTAGAAAAAGGATGGGGGCTCAGGAAAAATGCCACTCCTGATAACCTACTCTTAAGAATCCCAACCGTCAGATATCATCAAATGTGTCAGCCCTCCCAGGGGTTTCCAGAAGGCTTCACAGCAGCCACCTTGCCTTTCCAAGGACCTTCCCTGTCAGCATTTTTGGCCCTCTGGATGCTGAGGAGGAGCCAAGGATCAGTTTTTCAGACTGCCCTACAACCTAGCTTCGTTTACAAGCTGTGTGTTGAGAACAGGATGACTGTTCTCACAGGAATGGGTTTAGGGGAGGTCCTTAGAGACTAGAGGAGAGATAAACAAGTGGCACCACTGTGCCATGGGCAGAGGTGGCCAGACTCCCTGGACTCCCCAGGTCATCTCTGCAGCCTTGTGCCAAGGCAAACAGACCACCTATCCCAGAGCAGCAAATTGCCCTTGCAGAGGAAGATGCAGCACCGAGCCCAGGGCCACCCTGGATTCTGCAGCCCCAGTGAAGGGCACAGCATCTCCTCTAGGGCCAAGGACAAATCTGCTCCCACGAATGGCCCCAGGGGGGCTGCAGACGGGTGAGAAGCACAGGCAGGGCCCCTTGCGCCTCACTGCTCAGGGGCTGCTCTCTTGTGGGTCCCCAACAGCATGGAAACAGCACCACAGCCGCCAGAGCCACATTCTTCCAAGCACTCTGGAAGCTGTAACAGATCAGTCCTGGTATTGCTAATGAGCCAAATCAGGCTCTGACAAAGGGCTGCACCCAGTGGCTCATGTCCTGCCACTGGTGTGAGGCTTGGCTGCGTGTCACATCTCCAGGCTTCTGACCCATGCTCCAGGACGATCATGTCCTTACCAACCAACCAAGAGGCTGAGCTTTGCTCTGCGGCTCTCTGGTGACAGCTCTGGTTGCTTCAGCACTCGTCCCAGCCACAGGCCCTTCTGTACCATTTGCCATGTGACCTGTTTTAATACCAGTCTTTTTTGTGATTGCATTGTCTCCTCATATTCCCTTGAATCTCCCCTGGAACAGCCACAGGGAATTAAGGCAAAATATTTGTGAATGTGTGTGTGTGCCCTTGGGGCTGCTCCTCCCCAGGACCATCCTTTCCCTCTCCCGTGCTCAATGCTGCATCCTCTTGCGCTGCCCGAGTCTCACAGGCTCACTGTCAGGACACGTCTTGGCAAAACTGGACCTTCTGTGTGCAAAACATCAAAGGTTTTCCAGTTGTAATAAATCTCAGCCGTTACTGTTCTTTTCCATTATTTTTATAGCTGTTCATAGACTATTCTCCTATGCATAGCTGCCTTGGCTACTAATATCCTTCTTCACCCCCTTGCTCTGCTCAAGCTCAAATATGAAAGCTGTAGACTGCAGACCCTCTGTGCAGGCCATGAGAGTCTTATGGCTTTGTTTCTTCTTGTCTCGTCTAGACAGCTTGTATAAGAAAGAACTGAACAGCTGCCTGGGTAGGAGTCTTCTCTGCTAGCTGTAACTGCGCCAAGTCTTGCACTGGACTCTTAATCTCTGTTGGTATGTCCAGTCTGCTGTGGCAGGCTGAATTACATTGCATTAAAATGCCCTGTCCATGTACAAAAAGATTGCTAGCACACCATTTGGCATTTCGTATGTGGTCTCAAATTCACTTTGGAGATGGAAGCTTCATTTATCCACTGCACAGCTGGTACAAGCTGGTCCTTATCAAGCAAATGATTCCAGCAGCACCCCGTTGCTCTGCTGGCTCCATGAGGTGCTTTCTTACCCTTTCCTTTTCTGTGGGTTGTTCTTGCAAGACCCAACTTCAGTCATTAAATGGGGTAATTGCTCCAGCATGCGCAGAGGTCACAAACCAGCACCGTGCTCCTTGGGATTCAGTCACAACTGACTGTTGCACTCCAATCCAACGGCAGATCCTATGCTTCAGTGATTGCCAAGCTCCTGCTCCAGTGACTTGGGCTGCAAACAACTTGGACACAGACTAGGACCTGAGTTCTTCACTGCCACTACATCGGGCAGACTGTTACCTGCAAAGATGATTACAATAGAACTTACTGGAGGTGACTTTGGAGTAATTTTTATCTTCCATCCAAAGCAAAGGAACAGGAAGGATTTATCTGGCACTGCAAAGAGGAACAACGAACCTTACTGCAGGAATGGCAGCCTTCCCGGCATCAGATACCTCGCAGCACCCTCTAAGGCCAATGGACTCTTCCTGTGCATGTTTCCAGATCTACCTATAAAAGGCACTGGGTTTTTTATGTACTAACAGTAAAAAGTAAACACTTTTGAATATTGCAGTTTGCTTTCTGGTGAGGAGTTTTGCTACTTTGACATCCCCACAGACACCCATGAACACCAGCCATGTTTCCACACACATACAGCAGAACACACTGTATATAACCCAGCTAGAAATATGTGACCAACAGCTATTGCCTGCTACTACATGATTTCTTCACGCTGCTAATTGGTATGATGGCACATAGAGAAATCTTACAATAACCTTTCACAACACCTCTGACATTTCCTGCAAGTTGTGCCCACGTTTGGAGGCCCTTCTTGCTGTATCTTTTCCCTTGAGGAAGCTGCTTTGACAGCCACTCAAAATATGCCCCATTCTTGCTCCCACTCCTGCAGCTGTGACACAAGGCAAAAACCAGCTGTCACAAAATAAAGCTTCTCCTGATCCATTCAGCATTCTTAAACACGTGCATGGCTTTGCCATCCTACAAATCAGCAAGTTGTTGTTGCAAGTTTTTATCTTTTTTCAGTAACAGTTAAGACGTTTTCTGGCCCCAGGTACACATGAGAAAGTAAACATAGCGGAATGATTAAGGATTTCAGCAACATTCACTGAGATCATAAAATGGATCAAAGTCTCAAGCTGATGCTACAAAAAAACCCTCACAATTCTTAAGATGCTCTATGGACTTCCCTATCCACCCTTGTGAGCGCAGTGGGTACTTACAGACTGGCCACTCAGAACGCACCATAGAACAAATACTGCCCTATGTCTCATCTGGGTGCTGCTGAAAGCAAGAAAGTAGACAGCTAGTCCTGCCAACTACCACATGTGATAAGGGCACCATCACTTCACGTCCCTGTGAAGGACGTGGCCTCTCAGTGGCAGCAGGGATCTCCAGCTGATTGAAAACTCACTAGCTGTGAGTATGCAACAGCAGGCTGGGGTGCTGGGCTCGCAGCTGAGTGTGCTTCTCCATGCAATGCTGCACACTGTTGCTCCTGTCCCTCAGTTGTCTGGCCTCCAGCTCCTGCATCTTTCTCCTTGTTTCAGGGAAGTACTTGCTCAGAAGATGTCCAGCTCCTATCAGGTACCAGCACTGCTAAAAACAAGCTGACCTTTGCTTATCTTCATAACTAAGAGCTGGTGCCTGCTTGTTCCAAAACCCACAGCCTGGCAGCCTGACCTCCGCTCTATCGTGGGCTTGGGAATGGCAAGAGCAGGGCCAGACCCCTGTGTACCCTGATGGGAGCCCTGCCAAGTTGGAGCCCTCCACATCCTCAGCACAGTCTTGCACCCCGCTCTGCCTGCTGGATCTCTGGACCACGAAACCAGTGCACAGCAGAGGCCTGGGTGCAGCATAGGACACTGCTCCACAGCAGGAACCACCCAATGCGCCTGAAAGCCTCCCAGTACTACAAAACCAATGAGAGCTTTGTCAAACCAGAGGGAAGATGAACCCGTTCACAGGCTGCTCAGCTTTGGAGAGCCTCAAGGAGCAGCTCTCAGGGACAAGCCCCAGGTGTGGTAGAGTCCACACCACCTGCTTCACACCACTCTGTGGGCTCCTCATGTTGTGTGGCTTCTGACATCGCATGGCCCCTATTGCAAGGGCACTTCGTTTCGGCCAAGAGCCCCCTTCTAAGCAAAGACAGCGCAGGTGGAACAGGGAGGCTCCGCTTTTGCCCCGCCATTGTCCCATCCTCTTCCAATGTGCACTTTTCCCATCTGCCTTGTTCCCAGTGGAAAAGTCTGTGGGATGAAACTCCATTTCTCAGATTAACCAAGGATAAACTGTCTCCCCCCCCCCGCCTTTTCTATGGCTGGATTAAGGCCTCAGTCACATGTAAACAGATGACAGAGTGGGGGGAAGCCCTCATCATACCCAGAGCTCGAACCATGTAATCTGCAAAGAATCAAATCTCTGTGGGCAGAGGAAGTGCTATCTTAGAGCAAAATATTTAGATTCTGTGGAATATTGGCCAATTACAATATTTTTCTTCTTACAAAACATTTACAAGAACTGAAATAAATATTTGAGAACACAATCTACCAAAGCCCTGACTCATTCCCGATGCTAAAGTTTTCTCTTGTTTTTCAGGCAGCTTCCCCGTGGAGGGTTTGCAGTTGGGATGGCTCCTGGTGGGACTGAAGTGCACTGACAGGTCTGGTTGCACATGTCCTGCTGCCTGCAAGTAGCTGAGCTCCTCCTGGCAGGGATCACCTGGCATGAGCCAAACACCTGCGAGTGCTGCAGTCTGTTGCGAGGTCTGTGAGATGTAATGCCTTGAACAGAACACACTGCCAGCAGCAGCCTGGGGAAAGGCCTGTGGCCTTTCTCCCTGGGAAGTGGGAGGACACTTTATGACTTCCCCCCTTTTTCCAGTCATTTTGTATGAAGGACTCAGCAAAGGGATGTGAATACAGATGACATTCCTTAGAAGGTCTTTTCTGAGATTCACATGAACTGTGATGCTAATTTGAGCTGCACTGAGTGTAGATTTTGTCAGGGAACTTGCTCAGTGGTGCTGGGGGTCACATCCCATCCCCCTGGCTGCAGCAGCAAGGCAAACCCACAAACATGGCCACAGCGGATTTACTGTCCTGATGTTGACCACATCTGATCTGATGCTCACTGGGGACTGCCAACCACATGCTTTGCTTTGCCGTCTATTTTGCCCCATTTCCCCCCTACCCTAGTTCTTTCCCCCTCCCACCTGCTTCCCAGTCAGCTCAAATTCTTCTAACTTTGCACCTCTGCTCAGTAGCTCCAGCCTGGGTGAGTCAGCCCACACTGCCATTAGGCACTTTTCATCCAGGACAGGTCTGACACCTCTCACCCCTTGGGTTGCTTCTTGCCCTGTCTGCATAGCCCTAGGTGAGGGCTGGATCCCCCCTTAGCTTCTCCACTCTTTGCAGTGCCCAACAGCCACCCCTCCATCTAACCTCAGGCTAGGCCAGCTATCTGCCAGCAACTCAAGAGACAGCTCCAGGGAGACCTTACAGAGTACTCAAGAGGGGCCTATAAGAAAGATGAGGAGACTTTTCAGCAGGACCTGTTGCAAGAGGATGAGGGGAGACAGATTGAAACTAAAAAAGGAGAGTCTCAGGCTGAACATGAGGAAGACATTTGTTATCATGAGGGTGGCAAAACACTGGCCCAGGTTGCCCAGAGAGGTGGTGGATGCACCATCCCTGGAAACATTTCAGGCCAGGCTGGATGTGGTTCTGGGCCACCTGCTGTAGGTGAAGATGTCTCTGCTCATTGCAGGGGGGTTGGACTCAATGAGCTTTGATGGTCCCTTTCAACAAAAACTATTCTATGATTCTATGAAGTCTGCACTTATGTCATCAATGCTGGTACCTTCTTTTGTTTCAACTGATGCCACAGCTGCTGCAGTATCTTAGCTGACTTTCAGCACGTGCCAGAGACAGTCTCTTTTCACTGGCTTTCACATACCCATAGGAAATGTGCCACTACCACACTGTGTGAGCCTACAGATACTTTGCTCTTCCTTGTCAGCTCAGGTTAGGTGGGGAGAGAAACAGCGTGGAAAAGACACACAGGCAAAGCCATCTTCACAGAGCAAAGGTGTTTGTCTTTTTTAAATGCTTACGCTCATGTAAGAATAGAACAGATATTGTCCATTTCATTAGTACAGGATAAAGTCAGAGCCCATGAAGAAGGGGATCCCAGGATGTAGTGAAAAAGCATCTAATCGATCAGAGGATCGCCAAGGACTGCCTAAACCATGCCATGGAATGATCCGACTGTGCTGGTGAAACTTTTCCAGTGTTTCTTTCTTAATGAAAAAAAACATGCCTGGATGAAAGGTCCGAGTGACAAGAACAGACAACTTCAGGGTGAACCTGCTGGAAAAAAAGCCATTGCCCCACAGCTTCTTTAATTTTTTGTGTACTGACACAGTGCTAACCGACAGCTTTTTGCTGGTCTGTTTCTATGGTACTTTTGCTCTTCATACCACCTCTTGCCTTCACAATACTCAGACTGACCAGCTGTCAACTAATCATTACATGCCAGAGAAGTAAAGTCAGCTGTAAAGTCCCCCTCATTCTCTCCCGCCAAAGCAGCCAAGCCCATCCTCTTTGACGTCCATTTCA
Organism: Psilopsiagon aymara; assembly: GCA_024733675.1. Classification (NCBI taxonomy): domain Eukaryota; kingdom Metazoa; phylum Chordata; class Aves; order Psittaciformes; family Psittacidae; genus Psilopsiagon; species Psilopsiagon aymara. The sequence goes on from JANRGW010034707.1 coordinate 8,599, forward strand.
CGAGGTGCAGAAGGGCAGTGTGGGGTTCTGGTGCACTTTGTAAGCGTTGACATCTGAAATTTGGGGAGATGAACACCTCCAGAGATGACATAAAACATTCAACACAAGGTAGTGTTCACAGCACACACTAGAAGCAGCAGTCACCACTCTCTTAATAGGAAGAACCTGTAGAGGTTCCTACTGAGTACTCCCCAGCCATGTTCTGTACCAGATGTGGTCGTACGGGTGTTCATCTCTTCATTCATATCACAGCTTAGTCTACTCAGATGTTACTTCTAAGAGGCACTCACACGTAAGTTTTCCATAAGTTTTTCCACTACAAGATCGTTTTTGGTTGTTGCAACTTTGCCAAACTGAAATTATTTGAGCTACCCACGTTAGGCACATCCATAAGGCTGGTTTAAGAAGATGCTCCGAATAAAGCTACTGAATAAACCCAAAAGGTGACATAGTCCATATATTTCAAATAAGGGAAAACTATTTACTCATGACAAAACCCAATTCTGCAAGTTAGCCAACTTGTTAAGAAGACCGCACCCCTTCTGATGTTGGCAGAAGCCTCTAGAAATGTCTTGCAATCACACCTTAGAAAGAAAGAAGCCTACAGGCTTGGGTCCTTTTCAGTATCCATATGGAAAACCATCCAGCTGAGGCCAAACTCTGACAAATGATCGGCTCGTGCCATTTGCAACTCTTGCAAGTGTGCCAGCTGAATTCTTTCAAGACATCATCATCACTATTCTACTAGCTTCTTGTGGGCTCCTCTGCAGGTCATTCTCACAAAGATACATGGTACTTTCTGTCTTGGGCCAGAGGTGATGCAGTAATGCTGTGCTGACATTTCACTTTTTTTTTTCATGTCTGTTAATTCCATTCTTTGCTCAGTTCATTAACCAAAGCTGCACACTCAGGACAGGATGGGCTGGACTGGCAGTGGAGGGTTCTCACCAGCCACCATTCTGCTGACACTTCAAGAGGTCTCCCTGCTCTCATCTATTCTTAGCCTTTCCACTCTCCTGTAAATCCATTACAAACTCACTTCTGACAGTCACTGTCTCACTGAGACTGGCACCCAGACCGAAATAATGAATTTAAATACATGGTGCGCTGTGCCATTCCCCAGAGACAAAGAAACAAGAGGCTGATGCTTGGCACTACAGAAAAGCTCTTTGAACTTTTATGCCTCCCATCTACATTTAGGTACTCACACTGGAACATCTTGGTCTGCCTATCTTGCAAGGACTGACCCAGTGACTGCTCATTAAATGACTGATCCAGAGAGAAGAATGCAGGATTTAGATCTCCCAGCATAGGAGAAAATGATACTTTCATTAAGAGAAGTCTCACTGCACAATTCCTTTGCATTTACTCAGGAAATTGCTCTGCTGCTCGACATGAATGACAGGGAGGCTGGACAGACATGACTATGAACATGGACACCGGACTACCCCAGGTCACACAAGGCAGAACTCCTTACTAGGAAAAGCCAGGGAAAACCACTTGTTTCTTCTACATTCTTGACCTCATAAAGAAGACCTTATGCTGTTTTGAGGGACTAGTGTATTTCATAGCAGGAAGTTTCAGAGAGACAGTCAGATGGAATCCTGCAGCTGACCCAGCGTGTGGCACCACACAAAGGAATGACCCAAAAACCTGCGAGCCAACATGATGATTTCACAGCTCATCAAGGGAATGTACTTTGAAATTCCTTCTGTAATTTCAGGACCCACACCACTTCGGTTATCGGGGCCTGGAACTGCACCTTAACTTCTAAAAGAAGTATCTCAAAAGTGAACACCTAGTAGGCAAAAGAACAGTTCAGCAACGTCTGTCACAACATGTATGGAGGACCTTGTACTCAAAGAGTGTCAGATGCTATTTTTAACTTCCAGAGTAAAGGAAGGACCTGAGTATTGGTGTTCTGATATAGTTTTTACTGCCAGCAGTGGTTATGTCACTCTGCCAGTGAAAACCTCATTTCTACAATGCAAAGGTTTGCATTTTTTTATGTGTATGAACACAGAATAAAGCCATTAAGAGTTAACTTTGGAAACCTCACAGGAGTGTGGAAAAGACACTTTGAAACAGCCTTCAGTACACTTATCCAGTGCAGAATACAGTACTCACCACTATGGCAACTCACCCATTAAAACTGGCTTGGAAGTCTAGTTTCGTAGACATTAGGGAACACAAGGAGTAACTGTTGATTCAAGGCCCACACAGGGGTTAGAAGCAGTTATCTCCAATTTTCAGAACCAGGACTACCTAAATAAACTGTTCACCAACCTCAGGCTATGGCCTAGGTTCCAATGGAAAGAGGCTCAGCAAAATACCATGCCAGACTGTGGACCCAGCAAACACTCTACAGGACTGCACGGGAACTCTCGCTCCCCAGCCTTGACACACAAAATTTGACCAGCGTGGTGGGATCAAAAGACGAGATTTACAAGGGCATTATTTCAGAGTAAGAAACTCAGCCATGAGTTGAAGAGCACTACAGTTTGCCTCAAGCTCCACAGGTGCAGGCTGCACAAGCCACCAATCTACAGGTCATTCATCTGGGAAGTTATGTGCTGCTTCCTACTGCAACAAAAGCCCCTCGAGGGTGAGAAGTATTTAAGAAGCCAGTCTTGTTCTGCTCATTCGTGGCACCTGGCTAGAGACCCTGGTGCTTAGAGCAACCCAGGGAAACGATGCCGGCAGCAGATGGGAAAGGCGGCAAGCTGCCTGTCATAATCCTTCCTACATAGAGATCTATAACTGTTTACACAAGTATGGAGAGAGAGTTTCCAAGATGAAACAGCTGCCTCAAAAGAGGGTAATGTGAATTTGGAGTGGGAAGACTTCCAACTTCCATTTCAAAAGCACTAAGGAAACCAACAATTCGCAACAGTGGCACATTTGCACAGGCAAAAAGAGCATATGATCTCTCCATCCACTGACAGACAGGTTCGCACCAAAGAATAGCTGTGCTTTGACTCAGGTAGAGTTGTGGTGTTATCCAAATGCTGTTTGCAGAAGGTGAATTAATTTTGTTATTCCTAGGCATAATATCTGTCAACTCAAGAGGGCAAAAGAACAATCATACAATTCTGTCAAGACTTGGCCAAGAAAGAAGTCAGAAATGTGTCTGTAACCTACTCCAGAACAGCTATTGCAAGTATAAGAATTTTCATTTCACTTTTGTGAAGAAAAAAAAAAAAAAAAAGGGGGGGGGGGGAAAGACATTGAAGTTCAACACCTTGGAATGGAGGGATGGAAAAGAGTAATTTTTTGCTTGGAACTGGCCAAATAAAATGGAACTACAATGTACTTGTCTTCTCCCAAGGATCAGATGAAAAGGACTGGCATTCCGTCAGCAAGTCAGATCCCAGTGTCCAAATGCTCCGTTCCAGACAGCTGCACCACTACGCTGATGTTGTCGACCTCTTCAATCTCAGGAAGTGTATACTTGTTCCTTCCTGAAGGCAAAGTATGCTGATGAGACAAAGTTCCTGTTAGGCAAAGAGGAGATACTAGAGTGCCAAAGAGGGCAAGGCTGACAAGACACACACGTTCAGGTTCATGCTCCTTAGGAATGTCTATCCGGGCAGTTACTTTGTCTGTACACTGATGGGATTTGTATTACTTTTGAACATCTGCTTCCGATATTGGCTGCAAAATGCTGAAATAAAAACTGAGCACAAGAGATGATGAAACAATCTTTAAGAGACTCATACAGATACTTTGTCATAAACCAAATGACACTTAAACACAGCTGTTGGCAGTTTTCCTAATTCTTTCATGCAGTTCTGATGTTCTGCTGTGCACAGCTTTTCAGAGATAAGGCCTAAAGAGTCACTGCATGCATGCAGACAGTGACTTTTTGAGGACTACACATACACATACAGAATGCCCCATCAGCAGGAACACCACATCTTGTGGGCTTTAAGAAATCTTTAGACCCGAACAGGTTGAACTGAGGATGAACAGAACTAAATGCAGTGCTGGGAAGTGAAGATCTTGGGTCAAAGCTGCAGACTCATCAGTCCTGGTTTGCATAGCACTGGGGACCCATTTCACACAAACACTACAGACTAGAAGGCATTGCAAACAAAATGGGAGGCAAGCAACTTAAAGGCAAACTCGGACTTTAGCCATTCACGATTAATAGATCATTAAATTTAACTTTTCACTGCATAGCCTGGATATACCGCAGCAGTTTCTGCCCAGACTTAACTCCTTCAGATTCTGGATCCTTAGTTTGGATTCCTATTCTCCACGACACAGGAGATGCAGGCATCTTGCTTTACAGTCCATTATAGGAGAATCCGGTATGCCTTTTCACTGGGAAATCAAGCATTCAGCCTTCAGGATTCCCGGGTTCAGCCCGTGGCTTGGAGGCAAACAAACAAAGGAGCCCCACTCTGCTCAATCCCTTCGGATTTCGAGATGAACCAAAGGCATCAGATTGAAGCAAGAATAATTACGAATTTATATGCAAAATTAAGATGTTTCCTTCTGCACGGGCACATCCAGTGGCTTCTCCTTAGAGGCCTCCCGGAGCGTTCATCACCCGCACCCGCTGTGGGCCGCAGGCACCGCCGTTCTCTGAAACGCACGCGCGCTGCAGGCCAAGGCCGCTCTCAGCGCCGGGGTCCCTCCGCCCCGCTGCGGCCCTCTGACGGAGCCCCGGAAGCTTCTCCCGCACCGCGCGCGGCCCCGGATCTCCGCTCCGCCGCAGCCACATCCGCACCTCAGCGGCCGGCGCCGGGCCCCGCTTCCCGCCGCCCTCCCATGGTCCCGGCGGTGCC